>JAGDQO010002689.1:0-21294 GCA_018342035.1 Solanum appendiculatum
TTATCAGCTAGTCAACTATTTTTATCCATTTTACGCACCACTAATACCATGTATTGCTTTAGGGAATTTTTATTTAATGGAAATAAAAAGGAAAAAGTTTTATGCTACCATATAGGTAAACTAGTTTTAGAGCATTTTTAATGAAAATAAAAAAAGAAAAAGTCTTTATGCTGCCATATAGTAAACTAGCTACTACTACTTTAAAGTCCTGTCAATCCTCTTTAATGCTAAATTGACACCTTAAATGTTAAATATCAATAGTTGTTTCTCTTTTAAAAAAAAAAGAAGTGATTTTGGACTCCCGAATAATAAATTAAATATATTATAATGTTCTAATTTATAATTCAAATCCACCTCAAAATTTTTGAAAAAATCTGTAATTTCTTTATTTGCTTGAAAATTGCTTGAAAAAATCGAATGTGAAGATACAGACAATTGCCAAATTAGTCATCTCAACAAAGAATTATTGTTAATTTGATAACAACTTTTTTTTATTCCCAACAATTTTTTCAACCTCATTACTATTTACGACGTATTCTATAGATATAATGGATAGATAAGGAATAGATAACAACCATCCAAATAAGTTTATCTTCTTTTAAGTATATTTATTTTAAATAAAAATAAGTCAAAAATTATAAATAAGTAAGTTAAGTCATAAATTATAAGCTTATTAATAGAATTTTAGTTTTAATTTTTTTCAAAGTACATATACAAAAAGATAAAAGGTTATGGCGAATTGTGGGAGAATTTCATGTCATCTAAAATATATACCCCCTCCATTTCATTTTATTTAATTTGATTGGGCATAATATTTAAAATATTTTTAATTATTATTACTTAATTTTTATTATATCATATTCTTAAATCAATTGATAGATAATTTTAAAAAATATATATTTTAAAACTCTGTCTTTTAAGTTAATACGATTGTATAAGATGAAGATGAGAGATTATAAATAATGTTAATGCGAATGAAAGAAATCTTCCTGGAACTTTTGAATATAAGAAGTTACAATGCGTCTCTTTTTACTGCCCAAAAATAATTGTCAGCTAGTCAACTATTTTTATCCATTCTATGCATCACTAGTACCATGTATAGTCGCTTTAGAGCATTTTTAAAGGAAATAAAAAAGAAAGTCTTATGCTACACTTTACCATATAGGTAAACTGAGTCTTATGCTACACTTTACCATATAGGTAAACTGAGTCTTATGCTACACTTTACCATATAAGTAAACTACCTTTAGAGCATTTTTATTTAATGGAAATAAAAAAGAAAAAGTCTTATTCTACCCTCTAGATAAACTAGCTTTAGGGCATTTTTAATGGAAATAAAAAAAGAAAAAGTCTTTATGCTACCATATAGATAAAGTCCAGTCAATCCTCTGTAATGCAAAATTGACACCTTAAATGTTAAATTCCAATAGTTGTTTCTCTTTAAAAAAAAGTGATTTTAGACTCCTGAATAATAAATAAAATTTATTATAAAATTCTAATTTATCATTCAAATCCACCTCAAAATTTTTGAAAATCTGTAATTTCTTTATTTGCTCGAAAATTATATAAATAAATGACAAATTTTTATTAATTTGATAAGAAATGTGAAGATACATTAATATAATTTCAATTGTTAAATAGTCATCTCAACAAAGAATTTATTGGCCATTTCTTTCAATATAGCTTGCATGTTTCCCAATGTATTTTCTCAATAGCCCCAATTATGTGGCTGACAACCTTTTTTATTCCCAATAATAACTTTTTCAACCTCATTACTATTTACGACGTATTCTATAGATAGAATAGTAGATATGGAATAGATAACAACCATCCAAATAAGTTAATATTCTTTTAAGTATATTTTCTCAAAATAATAAAAATATGTCAAAAATTATAAATAAATAAGTTAAGTCATAAATTATAAGCTTATTAATAAACTTTTAGTTTTAAAAACCCAATAACAATAACCCAATAATATTTTTTTGGTTCGGTTTATTGGTCGGTTCAGTTTTTGCACACAGGTATGCACTTCAAATCCACCTAGACTTACTCAATCAGATTATCTCATTTTCGCTCGGCTACTTCAATAGTTCTCTATAATAAATAGTAGTATAACAACAACATATATAAGGTCAAAGGTGAAGACCATAAGTGATAGAAAACACAAGCGATTGACAACCTTGACTAGTACTGGGCCATTTATGCTTATTATTTGCAAAGCACGCTTAACAGCATGGTCCCAAGATGCTTTACCCGGCACATGAGTATTGGCAAGTATATGTGAAGGAGGAATTTTTTCTGCACTGTCATTCGAACGGAGGAAAGCTGCATTCATAAACATTGAGTTAAAAAGAAAAGTTAATGAGGAAACGAGAAAAATTAGAAGCCAAAGGTGAAGACCATAAGTGATTAGAAAACACAAGTGATTGACAACCTTACTCAGTACGGGGTCATTTGTACTTATTATTTGCAAAGCATGCTTAACAGCATGGTCCCAAGATGCTTTAATTGGCACATGAGTATTGGTGAGTATATGTGAATGAGGTATTTTTTTCTGCACTATCTTACGAACGGAGGAAAGCTGCATTCATAAACATAGAGTTAAAATGAAAAGTTAATGAGGAAAGGAGAAAAATTAGAATAAAATAGAATAACCAAACCAAAATGATTAAATGACACGAGAAGGGGAGACCTGCCATATTGTGGCCCGAGGTGCATCTATTACTATCCTCTGGTATGTCCATGAGGCAGCATTATCTCATGCAACAGTTGCAGCAATAATTGAACTTCCTTCAAGCTCATCAAACTCAACCTGTTATTTAGCATCTAGCAATGGATGGATTATATTCAAGAGGCAACATGTCTAACAAAGAGACGCTAAGCAATAAAGAGATGAAAGTCAATTCATTTACCTGAGGAACCATGATATAAAATGAGCCAAAAGCACTCCATTCAGAAACTATATTGGCTGTTGCATCAAAACGGATTGCCCCATAAGAACAAATTAGTGGACATTTCTTGGAGAGGAACCTTTGGGAGAGATAAAATGATGCTACAGTTCAGAACATAAACAATGAGTTCAACTAAGTCTTCTGTTAACTATAGATCAAGGTGATCCAATTCTTGCTACCTAAAAATCCTTCAGCATTCTTGGTTTTTCTTTTTGTGGAAATTTTTCTGAAGTTAAGCTCCAACAATCTGATTATGAAACAGTTGAAACTACATTCCAAGTCCAGTTTCTAATTAACTGTCTGTACCAGCTGTCCAAAAAAATAAAGGAAAATTATACTTCAGTCAAGTGTGTTCTTCAATTTAAGTATACAACTATTAGTGTGGGTAAGTTATCTTAAAATACTGACACAGATTGAGATCCCAATCTCCAACGTCGTGTGTGTAGCAGCCAGCCGAGATGGTCTATCAGTGTGATCTGATAGACTAGAGTGGTAGGCATGTTAACAGTAGAGAGAATTTTAAATAGTTATGTTGTCAATGTAGTTATGAATGAAGAAGAATGTGATATAAAGTAATTACCATATCAATTTAATGTTGCCTTTTTCATTCTTATATTAAATCAAGAATTAACATATTTTATGAGTTTAAAAATTTATACCAAGACACGTTCTGTGCTTATAAAATATTCTTTGCTAATTCTCGTCTGCACAAATTAGCTTAACGTGATCATCTCTAAACTAATAGTTCATGAATTTTGTTTTCAAATTCATTCCCTCATAAGGTAGGAGTAACGTTGATTACACACCACCCTCCCCAGATCTCACTTGTGAAATTTTATACTTGCTTGTTCGATCACATCAATTTCATGTTCTCTTGGACAATTTCTCAACGAATAATCAAGTTCTTTTGAAGCTACATACATAGGAAATAAGTGAGTGAGTATCCAAATTGCCAATATGCCTGATCCTGAATGATTTGTTTAGTAAAATACATGTTGACAACAAATTCAAGGTGATAAAATGAAGAGATAGCAAACCTCAGAATAGCTAGTAGAACCAGCATTTTGTTTTTGTCTTCATCAGGAGGTCATTGCTGCAAAAAGAAATAAAAATCACCACTTTGTTTAGCAAATAGCAACCAAATCCAAACACACAACAAAACTACTCTCATAATTAGAACAAAATGTAGTCTCCATCACATACTTGATAGCTTTTTATATCCCGCTTTCAAAAGAGTCTACATTAACACCAAGAACACTATAATAGGATGACGATCTTTCTTTAAGCTCCAGCTCCATCAAAAAATTCCCCAAATAACAACAAATTAGCAAAAACTTCATCTCCATCTCAGGTTTTTCACTTTTCTAAATCTCAAATCAACAAACTATAACAATTGAACAAAGAAAAAAAGAAGAAGCGCTACAGAGCTGTGGAAATTTCTGAATGAACATTTGAAGGGTTGAAAAACCAAAAAGGCAAAATTTGAAAAGGTGTATTTGTTGTGAAAAGGAATATTACTATTCTACCCTTGGTCGTCCGTTAGGCTTTTCTGTATAGTAGGAAAAAAATATGTTATATGTTCGTTGGACTTTTAATTTTGACTTATTTTTATCATTACTTAAAATTAAATACGTAAAAGAAGATAATGGTTGTTATATATTCTATTTGTATTATGTTCTATGTTTAACTATGATATTTATTTTAATTATTATTACATAATTTTTACTGTATCATATTATTAAATCAATTTATAGATAATAATAAACATAATTATAGAGTTTCGAAAGAAGTTAGGAGTTCAAAGAATTTATAATTTTAATCATAGATTCTCCTCAACACCGAATGCATTAATAAATTTCCTACAAAGCGAAATGTGAAAGTAACATTTCTTTTGTTTCAACTTATATGATCATGAGTATTATTTTATTTTTAATCTTTTTCAATAAAAATTAAACAAATTTATATTTATAAATTTTAAGTTTAAATTTCTCATTTAATCCTTAATGACGTATTTTTCTTATATAGCCATATACGTGTTTTAATATGCCTAAAACATAATTTACTTTTAAAAGGTACTTTAAAACTTCATATTGAGTTAATACGATCATATAAGATTAAATTGAGAGAGTATAAATTAGTGTTGATGCGAATAATGTAATTCCTCCCTAACTTTTGAATATAAGAATTTACCTCATGTCTCTTTTTACTATCAAAAAATAGTTGTCAGCTAGTGAACTATAAGTACCACGTAATAGTAGTTTTGTCATCATTTCAAAAACTAGCTTTAGCCTTTAGAGCATTTTTAATGGAAATAAAAAAGAAAAAGTCTATATTCTACCATATATGTAAACTAGCTTCAGAGCATTTTTAATGGAAATAAAGAAGAAAAAGTATTTATGCTAATTTTAATGTATAATGTTCTATGTTTAAGTATAACATTTGTTTTAATTATTGTATTACTCAATTTTTATTGTCTCATATCATTAAATCAATCGATATGTGATAACAAATATAATTGTAGAGTGTCGAAAAAAGTTAGGGAGTTCTTGAGAATTCATAACCTTAATCATATATTCGCCCCAGCACAATGCATCAATAAATTCCCTATAAAGTGAAATGTGAAAGTAACATTTCTTTTGTTTCAACTTATATAATCATGAGTATTGTTTTATTTTTAATCTTTTTCAATAAAAATAAAATATATATATATTTATAAATTTTAGGTTTAAATATTTTATTTAATTCTTAATGATGTATTTTTCTTATATAGCCATATACATGTTTTAATGTGTCTAAAACATAATTTATTTTTTTAAAATATTTTAAAACTCTGTATTGAATTAATACAATTATATAAGATAAAATTGAGAAAGTATAAATTAGTGTTGATGCGAATGATGTAATTCCTCATATAAGAATTTACATCATGTCTCTTTTTACTATCCAAAAATAATTGTCAGCAAGTCAATTAGTATCATGTAAATAGTAGTTTTGTCATCATTTCAAATACTAGCTTTAGCTTTCAGAGTATTATTAATGGAAATAAAAAAGAAAAAGTCTTTATGCTACCATATAAGTAAAAACTAGCTTTAGAGCATTTTTAATGGAAATAAAGAAGATAAAGTATTTATGCTAATTTTTATGTATAATGTTCTATGTTTAAGTATAATTTTTGTTTTAATTATTATTATTTAATTTTTATTGTATCATATCGATATTTAATTTTTTTAAAAAACATATTTTAAAATTTCATCTTAAATTAATATGATCAAATAAGCTGAAGTTGAGGGATTATAAATTAGTGTTATAGCGAATAATGAAATTTCTCCGTAACTTTTGAATATAAGAATTTACATTTAGTCTCTTTTTACTATCAAAATATAATTGTCAGCTAGTAAACTATTTTTAATCATTCTGCACACTACTAGTATCATGTAATAGTAATTTTGCCATCATTTCAAAAACTAGCTTTATCCTTTAGATCATTTTTAATGGAAATAAAAAAGAAAGAGCCTTTATGCTACCATATAGGTAAACTAGCTTTAGAGCATTTTTAATGGAAATAAAAAAAAGAAAAAATCTTTATGTTATTTTTTTTATGTAGTAAGTTCTATGTTTAAGTATTTTGTTTTAATTATTATTACTTAATTTTTATTATATCATATTCTTAAATCAATCGATAGATAATTTTAAAAAATATATATTTTAAAACTCCGTCTTGAATTAATACGATCATATAAGATGAAGTTGAGTGATTATAAATTAGTGTTAATGCAAATGATAGAAATCTTTCCGTAACTTTTGAATATAAGAATTTACATTATGTCTCTTTTTACTACCCAAAAATAATTGTCAGCTAGTCAACTATTTTTATCCATTCTACGCACCACTAGTACCATGTATAGTAGCTTTAGAGCATTTTTAATGGAAATAAAAAAGAAAGTGTTATGCTACACTTCACCATATAGGTAAACCGAGTCTTATGCTACACTTTACCATATAGGTAAACTACCTTTAGAGAATTTTTATTTAATGGAAATAAAAAAGAAAAAGTCTTATGCCACCACATAGATAAAGTCATGTCAATCTTCTTTAATGCTAAATTGACACCTTAAATATTAAATTACAATAGTTGTTTCTCTTAAAAAAAAGTGATTTTAGACTCCCGAATAATAAATTAAATATATTATAAGGTTCTAATGTATAATTCAAATACACCTCTAAATTTTCGAAAATTTGTAATTTCTTTATTTGCTCGAAAATTATATAAATATATGACAAATTATTGTTAATTTGATAAGAAATGTGGAGATACATTAATATAATTTCAATTGTTAAATAGTCATCTCAACAAAGAATTTATTGGTCATTTCTTTGAATAGCTTTAGAGCATTTTCAAAAAACTAGATTTAGCCTTTAGAGCATTTTTAATGGAAATAAAAAAGAAAAAGTCTTTATGCTATCATATAGCTAAACTAAGCATTTTCAATGGAAATTAAAAAAAAAGTCTTTATGCTATTTTTTTATGTATTATGTTCTATCTTAAAGTATAAAATCTATTATAATTATTATTACTTAATTTTTATTGTATCATATCCTTAAATCAATAAATAATTTTAAAAAAATATATTTTAAATCTTTGTCTTGAGTTAATACGATATTATAAGATAAAGTTGAGGGATTATAAATTAGTGTTAATGCAAATGATGAAATTCCTTCGTTACTTTTGAATATAAGAATTTAGATTATATCTCTTTTTACTACCCAAATATAATTATCAGCTAGTCAACTATTTTTAACCATTCTGCACACCACTAGTACCATGTATAGTAGTTGTGTTTTAGAGTATTTTTAATGGAAACAAAAAAGAAAGAGTCTTTATGCTAATTTTTATGTATTATGCTCTATGTTTAAGTACAAATTTGTTTTAATAATTATTACTTAATTTTTATTGTATCATATCCTTAAATCAATAGATATATAATTTTAAGAAAATATATATTTTAAAACTCCGTCTTAAGTTAATACGATCATATAAGATGAAGTTGAGGGATTATAAATTAGTGTTTATGCGAATAATGAAATTCCTCTGTAACTTTTGAATATAAGAATTTACATTATGTTTCTACCCAAATATAATTATCAGCTAGTTAACTATTTTTATCCATTTTACGCACCACTAATACCATGTATTGCTTTAGGGAATTTTTATTTAATGGAAATAAAAAGGAAAAAGTTTTATGCTACCATATAGGTAAACTAGTTTTAGAGCATTTTTAATGGAAATAAAAAAGAAAGTGTTATGCTACACTTCACCATATAGGTAAACTAAGTATTCATGGCATAATTTGATTGGGCATAATATTTAAAATATTTTTAATTATTATTACTTAATTTTTATTATATCATATTCTTAAATCAATTGATAGATAATTTTAAAAAATATATATTTTAAAACTCCGTCTTTTAAGTTAATACGGTTATTTAATTTGATTGGGCATAGTATTTAAAATATTTTTAAAAATTAAAATAATTTAATCTTAAATTAAAGATAGTATATAACACACCAAATATATCTTCTTATGCATTTGTTGTTGTGAATGAGTTTCCTTCGAATCTATATTTTTTTTTCTTTAAAAAAATATGTTTTTTTTTAAAAACTATCTCTTGATTTCAGTTTGAAATTGGATGTCACATAGAAATTAGGATAAAAGACCACTTTACACAAATACATTATTTTAAATGTTTAATTATATTTCTTTGGAATACTTATTACTTAATTTCAAAATATAATAATGCTTTATTAATTATAGAAGGAAAAAAAAGGTAAGGGAATTTTAATATGTGTGTGAAATTATATTAAAAAAAGAAGGAAGAGTTCAAACCCCAAAAGAGCACTTTACACGAAAAAAATATTTTAAAATACACCATCTTCTTTAACTTTATGGTAAAAATGATAGAAAAAATAAGGGATTAGACTCTCTTTTTTTTTTCCTGTAAGGGATTAGTCTTTCTCATTTTCTCTCTCCCTCTATTTATTTCTCACCAAACACACCCGAAGTTAGAAAAAGAATTTTACAGTGACTCTTCTTTAACTTTATCGTCATAGGAATATTTTAGTTAAAAACAAAATACAAGTCAATTTTTTAAATGGATTGAATTGAATGAGTGAAAAAGACTTGAGCCAAAAAATGAATGGATCATCCAAACTTCAAAAAATTAGGCATATCATAATCATATTTCATAGCAAATAACAATATATTATGGTTAACTAAAAGCTGAATTAACCATTGTTGTTTTGGTAAACATTTCGTTTGTTTTTTTCTTTGATAAATAAATTTTAAAAAAAGGAAGGTAGGTTGATGAAAATGCCTGATATGAAAATTGAAAGGTATTTATTAAGTCTAGTATATTAATTGACCCTCTAGGTATTTATTAATGTCAAACAATTTTTTAAATGTCTCTTATATAAATTAAGTCATTCCATTTTATTCACTCACTACAAAGTACAAACTACTCACTCCTAACTTACTACTCTTGTTGTGCATTTCTCAAAAATATTATACTAATACTCCAACGCATCTTCCTTGTCAATATTACGAATGGCAACAATTGTCCTGATTTTTCTAGCAATATGGCTAGGAGCCGTTGCAGATGCTCAAGAAGTCAATATTACTAAACTTTATAACGCCATTGCACAAGGCGCTGGTACTTTAATAAAATACTTTTGCTTATTTAGTTTATTTTCACTTTTTCATTGTTATTTTTCTGAAAATCTCATACACTCTTCTCATAATGTACAATTACTTTAAGCTTAATTTTTTCTTAATTTTATATAATTGCCCTTGATAGTCCTAGTTATTGCTCTTCACTATAACTAACAAAATAATAATAATAGATAAATGTTTCCAACTTATTTTACTTAAAAGAAAAAAGATTTAACTGTTTGTTTTTTTTAAACAGTGTGCCTCGACGGAAGTCCACCGGCATACTACTTTGACAGGGGATTTGATGGTGGAGTTTCTAATTGGATCATCTACCTTCAAGTTAGTTTGTTTAATTAGTATTTTTTTTCACTGTATATTTTATTTCGCTAAATTTAACGAATATAATTCATACTTTTTTAGGGCGGTGGGTGGTGCGAGAGCCTAAACGATTGCCACTATCGTACATTTCAACCAGCAGGTTCGTCCAAGTTGATGAATAATCAAGCTAAATTTCATGGGATACTTAACAACAATTCCCAACATAATCCAGGTGAACTGATCATACTTCATTGTGTATTAGCTTAATTTTTACTTGTGGATTTTAGTTAATGCGATTTTATTTGAGTATTATTTCATGGAGATTAGTTTGGAGATATATTACCTAGATTTGTTGGTACTTATATCACAAATCTAATATAGTTATAGTATGTTACTTAAGTGATATTAATTTTCTTTTTTTTTTTCTACTGTATTAGAAGAATGTGGTATCAACATGTGGGCTTCATGTCTGTTAAATTAGCTTTGAGTCACTTAATATCTTTTTCTTAAGATGAGTGTTATCTTTTGGAGAACACGTGTTTTCTAGGTGTCAAGCATTTTTGCATCTGATTATCTTCACTTCCGCTATGCCTTCTCTTTAAGCACTGATGCCGCCTCTACATACAATAGTCAATTTCTTCTATTTTTCCCAGATTTTGCCATCTACATCCTTCACCTCTTCTTAATTTGAGTGGTTTCTCTAGATAGGTTTTCTGTGTTAGTTTTGCATGCGGTTGAATTTGAAGTTCATAGTTTTGATGCAACAATTGCTGCCTTATTAGATACTTCACTGTTTTAGGTTTGCATCTAATGAGAGTCTGAAATCATCTATTTTTTTAATGGAAACTATAATTTTACATTCTAATTTTCTCCCTTTTCTCTACTCTCTGCATGTAATGTAATGAAGAAAATGGGAGAGATTTTAAGATGGGATGATTTATTAATTAATTTTTTCCCATAACCAAAGTTTCTATTCCATGATTTGTTCTGAATTTAATTTGAATTTTCTAATGAATGATTTGTTCTGGGTTTAATTTGAACTTTCTGATATCTACCATGTTACAATATTTCACATCACTTAATTTCTGATTTGTTCTGGGTTTAATTTGAATTTTCTTGGTATCAATATGCTAGTTTATTATCATTAAATTCATACTTAGGTATAGTTGGACTTTTCAACTTATTTATAACATGTTACTTGGGGGCAGTTTGTTTTCACTGTGATTTACATTAGTTTGTCTCTTGGGAAATTACTTGCCAAATAAATTTTCTGCAAGAAAGTTTCCCATTTTACGAAAAAATCTCTACCGAAAATTAGTAGGTAAGTTACATGTGAATTCGAAAATCCCATATAATTTACTTGGGATTAAAAAATCCCTAGATAGTAATTATCCTTGAGCATTTTTCCTTCGAATTATTGTTTGCAAATCCCTGGAAAATTCTCATGTAATTAGTATTTTTCTAGTAGTGAGTTAGTTCTTCTAACTTGCAAATAATATTCGTAACGACAGATTTTTACAATTGGAATCGAGTATGGGTAAATTACTGCGATGGATCGTCATTTACGGGCGATGTTGCGGAAGTGGATCCAGTAAGTAGATAATTAAGTAACATATGTCTCATATAATATCATTTTAACATGATTTATTTCTGATTATTGAAAATGCCAAATCTATATTAGGAGAATAAGCTCTATTTTAGAGGAGCTAGGATATTTAAAGCTGTTCTGCAGGATTTGTGGTCCAAGGGACTACAAAATGCTAAAAATGTAAGATTCATATTGAATATATATATAGTTAAAGTCATGTACTATAGCTTTTAGTAACGCATGAATTAAAACAAAATTGTAATTTATTTTAGGCCATCCTAAGTGGAAGTTCCGCGGGAGGATTGGCTACGATTTTGAACTGTGATAAGTTCAAGTCTTTATTTTCAAATGACTCTATCAAAGTCAAGTGTGTTGCGGGTGCAGGTTTTTTTATCAACATGTGAGCTTTCTTTTTCCATCTTCTTAATAGTATCGATTTTTGTTTGTCTTCCATTTTAGAATTGGTCAAGCGTTTCATCATTTTATTTTTATATGCAGTAATACAATTTCTGGTACTCCAAATATTCAAAAGATGTTCCAGAATGTTGAAGATTTACACGTGAGTTTCAACTTAGCTTATTTAAGTCTTTTTATAGTAAGATATATATGCTTGATAAATATATATTTAAATATTTCTCTTTCTTATCATTTCAGGCATCAGTTGGAAATTTGCCCTCATCTTGCACCTCTAAAATGGATCCAAGTCTGGTATACAAGAGTTTAAGTTTAATTTAGAAACAAAAAACTTTTACTTATAAGAGTTTATATTCATATTACCTTCTTATTTAACATTAATTTTTCTTAATGATGGTACAGTGTTTCTTCCCTCAGCATGTCGTCTCATATGTCAAGACTCCACTTTTTATATTCAATTCGGCATATGATGCTTGGCAGGTTAAGAACGAATACTAATTTATCTTGTTTTAAAAATTAATTTAGTAATTCTTTTTTGACGTTGATTTAAAAGAAAAATTCTTTTCAGATCAATAGCAGTTTGGTTCCTCCAGATGTCGATCCTGAGCATGTCTGGGATCATTGCAAGACTCAAATAAGTAATTGTACGTTTAACCAACGTACAATTATTAAAGGTGATCAATGAATCATAACTTTCAAATCATACTAGTAAATAATATTTTTAATTTGTGTTTTTGTTGTTTCTACTATAGGTTTTGGAGTGGAGTTCATGAAGGCATTTGGTGGAGTGACCCCTTCTTCTACAAGGGGTTATTTTATCACGTCTTGCCATACTCATCCTGATTTTATATGGAACGAGAATTGGTTCGATAGTTCCGGTTCAAAAATACATAATAAGGTAATGTTTTGTTTTTGTTTTATATATCCATATATATAATTTGTTTTATTTGTCTATTTGTAACATTTTATTTATTGTGCAGACTCTCGCAGAAGCTGTGGGTGATTGGTTCTTTGACCGAACTGGAAATCATGAGCATATGGATCCATATCCCTTTGCTAAAGACTGCAACTGAAATTAATTAAGCTTTGTAAAACTGACTATTTATTTGCCAGCTAAGTAATGAAATGAAGTATCATTCGTTAAGTATATATATATGCTTTGGTATAAAAGTGTTTTGAATGTTTTCCATTTGTTAAGAAGAAGCTTTATTTCATTATATTGAATGTTTTCCAAGCCAAGTTCCATACTACACAAAGTAATAATGAAATGAGCAAGTCAAGTCCCATTAGTTAAGTATATATGCTTTGATAGAAAAGCTGTTAGTTTTAAATTTGGTAAAGGCAGAAGAAAAGTATTTGCTTCATTTGATAGTAGTATTAATTAATTGGACAATTTTAGTATCAAGAGAGGACAAACTTGTCTAATCATCTTTTTTAATTCTTTGTCAGTATATTACAAAATTACACACTAGCTTATCAAATAAATGAAAAGGGAAAGAGAAGGGTTACTCCTAATTGTATGAGCTTACAAAGAAGGATGTTCTAAAACAAGGAATTTTGAGCTATACAAAAATGGTTATAAGAAAGATCAATATAACTGAAGTAAGTGTAATATCGTAAAATATATGAAGGAACCAATGTAATCGAAAGAGAACTTAATGAATCATTTATTCATCTATAACGTGTATTACATATTTAAATAAATAGAGTTAATAGAAAAATTACAATAAAAATAAGACTAACTAAATTACAATTGAAATAAAACTAAATACAAAATGAAGAAATAAAGTAGCTAGGAGAGGAAAAGGAGAGCCCGATTGACCATCTTGGGTCATTAACCTATTTAACTCAAGCGACGAATTTAGCCTTAAATGGAAAGAAGGATCGTATGTATACAACTTTAATTGATTAATTAATTGAACAATGAGGATACACAGATTTAATACCTAACGTATAAGCATTAAACTTAGATACAAATCCTTTCGATTTATATGGGGTAATGTTGTCTTTGAAAAAGATAAGTCTAAAACATACAGTGCTATAAAAAAAAAAGGGTAAACAATTTGTTTTAAGTGTTTTTTTTAAAAAAAAAGAGAACTTCTCCTTTTTATTTAGTTGGTTCTTGATATCGATGCTTCCATTTTTGAAAGAATTTTTATTCTTTACCCTTTGAATTTGTTGAATGGAAACATTTGCTTTAAGTTCAGGTGCGGGTGGCGATTGACCCAGTCGAATTAAATTTAGATGGGTCGTAATGAATCAAAATAACAAATGAGTCAAGGTCCAATTCAATTCAAATATATTTGGGGAAAAATGGATTTGATCAAAATGAGTCAGATAATATGTCATAAAATGGGTCAAAACCCAACACAACATATTTTTTACTAAATTTTAAATGTTTTACTTGTTCTTTTAAAATATTTAGTACCTAATAGAATTATTTTTTTCTTTATTTTTATATATAAAATATATCAAATTTTATTTTTTAAAAATTAGAAATATTTTGACAAGATCTCTCATGACTCAATTTAGATTAAACATCAATCATTTTTTAATGAGTTAAAATGAATTGGGCTAATAAATGAATGGATAAATAACCCGTGTAAACTTAAACTGATTAGACGGATTGAATTTGATTTTGCTACCCGAAAGTTTATACATTATGAGTTTTGAAACGTGGTTGCCCACTGCATTTACTATATATACAAATATAATAGCAAAATTAATCTGTGTTACTAATGTGATTTTAGGCGTAATATCATATCAACCTACATTATTATTATTCCTTTAATAATCAATTGAAGTGGTAATCTAAATATGTGAGTGCACTTTCTGCTTATACAATATTTTTAATTTATAAAAGAAATTAAAAATTATGCTTATGAAACTCTTTATTATAATTGTATGATTGTTTTTTTGCAGAAACTATGAATAAAATAATGATGTTGGTGAAAATTTGCATGCTATTCTTTATACTGTCTATAGCATCTGCACATTGTAAAAAATAGTCTTCATCAGTAGCAGATGACATATGTGTGTTATCACCTTTGTACTGATTATTGGATCCGGACAAGAGCAGAGGCTCCTCCACCAAAGATAGTCAAAGCGTGTAAAGATGGATCACTTTCTGAATTTAATTGTTATCTTTAGGATGAATATGAGAACCACCTTTGGTAATATTTCCAAAACTATGATCATAATTAATAAAAATAAATGCAATGCATAGTAATAATAAAAAATTTATTCAACACTCTTGATTGATTCTCCAATTTTGTAGCTCTTAATCAACTATCAATGGATATACTTATTCCTAATAAAAAATATCTAAGAGATTTCACAGGGTTTTATTATTCAGATTTTTCAATTTGAACAAATTTTTGAATAAATATTCACAAAGTTATTCTTTTAAGCAACTTTGATTAAATAATTTTAATTTTTTATTTAAAATAAATTGTGTATATGTATTTTATGATAATAAATCATCTCATTAAGTGAAAATGAATACTTACAAATATTATGAACATTGTAAATTTAAAGTGATATTGATTAAAATAATTTTAAAATTTTAATCTATAATAAGGTGTGTATATATATATATATATAAAGTAAAAGTAAAAGTAATAAGAGTGAAAAAAGAAGAAGAAAAGATTAACTAATAAATTGTAATTCCAAAAATGCCCCTAGTACTACCCTAATCGCCTAATATTTAATCATGAAATTATTCTTTTAAACAACGTCGATTAAATAATTTTAATTTTTTATTTAAAATAAGTTATGTATATGTATTTTATGATAATAAATTATTTCATTAAGTGTAAATGAATACTTACCAATGTTATTAACATTATAAATTTAAAGTGGTGTTTATTGTGTTGATTAAAATAATTTTAAAATTTTAATCTAAAATAAGCTATATAAAAAAAGTAAAAGAAATAAGAGGAAAAAAAAGAAGAAAAGATTACCTAATAAATTGTAATTCAAAAAATGCCCCTAATACTGTAATGACCTTGAAGGTCATTTTTAGTAATTTTTGTAAAATGACCATTTTTCCCCTCCCGAGAGTTGCCCCGAGTCTTGTTCGAAATGTATCCGAAATTGGTTTTGTGAAAGTTAGTGTTAAAATGAGGTTTTTGAAAAGTTTTGAATTTTAATGGCTTAAGTTGTCAAATTGTTGATTTATTGAAGCCGATTTATTGAAAGTTTGAGTTAAAATGAAGTTTTTGAAAAGTTTTGAATTTTAAAGGCTTAGGTTGCCAAATTGTGGTTTTTGAGGTCATTCGGAGTTTCGGGACTCGGATGGGAATTTCGTCGATTTCATCAGTTCCGGAACGTGGATTTTGGTCTAGGAGAGTAGACATGGTCAGTTTCGTGGATTTGAGGTCCTAAGTTGGAAAATTGTGGAATATTGACCATAGCGTTGACTTTGGTCAACATTTGGAGATCCGATGCTCAGATGTCGATTTCGACAACTCCGTTGGATTCGGGGGATGATTTTAGGTATAGGGGTGGCCTTGGTTGAATTTTTAGAGATCCCGAGCTTGTTTTGAGTTGTTGAGGCTTGAGTTAGTTTTGTTGTGTTTTATCGGGTTTCGGGCAAAGGAGACCTCGAATCCGAATTCCGATGGTTCCATTGAGTCCGGAACGTCGAATTTAGTAGGGTTGCATATCTGATTTGTGTGCACGGGATTCCGAATGAATCCCTAGGGTCCATTCAGAGACTTGAGAATTGCTGGTTTGCTGTTATTTGAGTTCTGGTGCAACCTTCTCCGCGTTCGCGGAGAAGGCTGTGTGTAGACCTCCGCGTTCGCGTTGTCAGGACGCGTTCGCGGAGGATCTCCATCATTCGCGTTGTCAGGACGCGTTCGCGGAGGATCTCCCGCATTCGCGGAGTGTTAGTTCTCATGGCAGTGTTTTGGTCTCCGCGTTCACGGAGTTTTGTAATGTTGGTCTCCGCGTTCGCGGGCTAAGTTAGCCGCGTTCGCGGAGGTCATTTAATGCCTGATTTAATGATCCGTTAGGTTCTTTTGGGCACTCAAACTATTTCGACTCTTCCCTTAAAATTTAAATGGAAATTTTGAACTATTCGGTAACTACGGTAATTTAGTTGATGAGTTGTATTAGATAATTAATTTTTTTCTTTAGTTGGTGATTAATAGGTTAAGTCCATAATTTATTTAATACCCTATATCACTTGAAATATTTATTAAAATAAGTTAATAGGGTTTAATAATTTTTTCTTATCATTGTACGACTTAGCCGCAGCCTCAACACCCGATTCACAAAGAGAACGATCACCAGGTATCACCTCGCCAACCTCTGTATTCATGAATTTAAAGTGGTGTTTATTGTGTTGATTAAAATAATTTTAAAATTTTAATCTATAATAAGCTATATAAAAAAAGTAAAAGAAATAAGAGGAAAAAAAAGAAGAAAAGATTACCTAATAAATTGTAATTCAAAAAATGCCAAATGAAGGTCATTTTTAGTAATTTTTGCAAAATGACCATTTTTCCCCTCCTGAGAGTTGCCCCGAGTCTTGTTCGAAATGTATCTGAAATTGGTTTTGTGAAAGTTAGTGTTAAAATGAGGTTTTTGAAAAGTTTTGAATTTTAACGGCTTAAGTTGTCAAATTGTGGTTTTTGATGTTATTCGGAGATTCGGAGCTCGGATGGGAATTCTGTCAATTCCATCAGCTTCGGAATGTGGAATTTAACCTAGGAGAGTTGACGGGGTCAGTTTTGGGGATGTATCGAGGATTTGAGGCCTTGAGTTGGAAAATTATGGAATTTTGATCATAGGGTTGACTTTGGTCAACATTCGGAGATCGGATGCTCGGATGCTCGGATGTCGATTTCGACGACTCCGTTGGATTCGGGGGATGATTTTAGGCCTAAGGATGGCCACGGTTGAATTTTTAAAGGTTCCGAGTTTGATTTGAGTTTTTGAAAGCTTAAGTTAGTTTCGTTGTGTCTTATCGGGTTCCGGGTCAAGGAGACCTCGAATCCAAATTCCGACGGTTCCATTGAGTCCGGAACGTCGAATTTAGTAAGGTTGCATATTTGTTTTGTGTGCTCGGGGTTTCGAACGAATCCTGAGGATCCATTCGGTGATTTTGTATTTTGTTGTATCTGAGTTCTGGTGCAAGCTTCTCCGCGTTCGCGGAGGCTTGACCGCGTTCGAGGAGAGGTATGTAGGTTAACCTCGGCGTTCGCGTGGTCTTGCTGCGTTCGCGGAGTGCAGGAGTTCTGACCCTCGCGTTTGCGGAGCCTGGGCGCGTTCGCGGAGGGCCAGCCTTTTGGTCTCTGCGTTCGCGGACCTAGTGGGCCGCATTCGCGGTGTTCATTAATGCCTGAAACAGTGTAAAAATCGGGATTTGTCCCATTTTCAACATTTTGAAGCTTGGGAAGGCGATTTGGAAGGGAAATTTTCGTGAAAACCTTGTGGGTAACTGATTTTAATCTTGAACTTTGATTATCTATTGATTTAAACATGTTTTTGATTTGGAAATTGGGATTTTAAAGTGAGCTTTTGAGGGTTTTGATAGAACTCCGAAAATTTTGATAAAATGAGGATTGTTGGTTGTTTTGAGCTTCTTTTTCAAATTGGTTTTCACCATTGAGTTCCAATTGTATTGTGGATCATTTTCATGAAAGAAATCCCGAATTCAAACACCGTTTTCGAAATTAAAATTTTGAGTTGTTTTACCTTTTCTTTTCGAATTTCATGTTCTTGGCATTGTTAGCTCCGAAATTTGATTGGGATTCATTATATGAATAGATTGTGTTGCTTTGGATTGCTTACGGAAGGGAAAAGCTCCGATTGTTGATTGATTTCGATTAAGGCAAGTGAACTCTTAAAACCTTATGAATCTTTTAGAATTCCGACTTCCTTACTTGATTGCGTCAGGGAGTAATGGGATTGAGGTATGGGTGATTTCTTCATGAATCAATCTATTATTGAGCGGCGGGGTTAACAAAATGGCTTGTGTGTGCTAAAGTGATAGGCCAAAGTGTGATAGGCTATGAACGTGATATTGTCGTGTAATTGATGAATTGCTATGATAGTCTCGATGTGATTATGAACGTGTTGAATATGTCTTTTGCTCATCGTGAATTAAGGGACTAGACTTGAAAAATCTTGCTTAGTGATTGATCCTACTTGTGATAAAGGGAGTAGTGAAATGGAGACTAGGCAATTGATCTTGTTGTATATGTTGTGACTGTTGATATTGATATATTGTTGATAGTATGACTTGATTTGCATTGATATGGATTGCGTTGTGACTATGAGCACTAACATTCTTCTCATTATTTGTGTGAACATGCTTGTGTGCATTGGTTCTGGAAAAACAATGATGAGACACTTTGATGACTATACCGATGGGAAATGGTTCCGGCGAGTGTTGATTATGCCGATGGGAAATGGTTCCGGCAATTGATGATTATGCCGATGGAAAATGGTTCCGGTGGATACATGGTCCATGTATGGCCCCAATGGGTTCCGGTCTAAGATTCAGCGGATGTGTATCGTAGGACAGACATGCATTCTCAACTTGTCATTGCATTGCATTATATTGTCTGATCCTTGCTATTGTGGTGTTATATTTATGCCTTGTGACTCTGGATTGACATGTTGATATTGATATGGGTTCTTTCGTTGTTGCTGTTGAGCTGTTGTTGACTTTTGTATTATTCAAACTGTGGATTGGAGTATGTTAGGATGGGGCTGATTTTCTGTGCAGGTTGTAGTTATGGAAGGTTCGGTTGGAAGTTAGGGTTTCGTGATTCTATTAGATTTGCCTCGTCTTATTAGTTGATTTGTTGGGTACCGTGTTATTTGGTACTCACCCTTGTTTTATTTTCGTTTGTTGGGTTTAGGCTGACTTGTCCTGGTGGGATATGACAAGTGTCATCACACCTGATTTTGGATCGTGACAAATACTACCTTAAGCTCCTTACTTTATGATAATAAATCCTCCAATTTAGTGAAAAATGAATACCTATGAATGCTATTAATATTGTAAATTTGAAATTGTGTTGACTAAAATAATTTTAAAATTTTAATATAAAATAAGTTATTTATATAAAAAGTTAAAAGTATAATTAAGTAATAAATTGTAATTACAAAAATACCCCTAATACCATCCTAAACTCCTCAAGCTTATTTTTAAAAAGAGAATGCAATTTCTACTATATTAGAAGAGTGGGTAACATCTATTGGTATCAATATGTGTGCTTGCTGTCAAAATTTCAATTTATTGAGGGCAGTTTTGTCATTTTCAGTAACTGTCCAATTCTCAATTTATTGATTGCCAACTCATTGTTACAAGTGGCTTTCATCCTTTGTCTTCTCTCTATTCTTTGCAAACATTCAATTTTTGATATTCAGTCAACGAATTGAATCCCTCAAAATGCAACACAAAAAAATCATAAAACAATTTCCAACATCTCCAGCACAGTCCTTATGTAGTTCATGCGTAAATAATTTTCCTTTTTGAACTTCTTTCATCACAATCATCATTAATTTTTGTCCCTATTTCGATCCTTCAATTTCTTCAAAATGAACTCAAAAATTCCAAATTTCACTTTCTTAATTTAGTGAACTCTTTTATTTTTTAATCCTTATGGCAGCTTCAAGAAGCATGTACATGAAGAACAATTTCCCATTTTCTGGGCTCTTTGTCTTCTTTTTTAGATACTAGAATCATTTTTTCAACAAATACAAAGGGAATTTTCTTTATTTATGTGAGCCTCTGAAGGAGAAAAAGAAAGTATATATAAAAATTTAGATAATGGGGTTTGATTAAAAGTACCGATCAGTTTTTCCCCGTAAAAGCAGTGATGTATGATACACTGTAAATTACTATGATAATTGAAACATTCCGATAATAGTTTGTTGGTCTTAATTTAAAAATTCCCAGAGAAGTAGTGTTTGTGAATTTTAAACAATTCAAAATTTCTTTTCTATTGTTATTTTCTTCCCTTTTAGTGCATGACCTTGCATTGCACTCATACTTGAATGTTGAATGCTCTCATTTCTGCAACACACGTTATAGATGAATAAATGGTTCATTAATTTTAATTAAATGGTTTAAAATTAATGAACCATTTATTCATCTATAACGTGTGTTACATATCTAAATTCTATTAATTGATTTCACTATATATGCGTGATAACATCGTCTTTAAAAAAGATAAGTCTAAATCATACATTATTGAGCTATAAAAAAAAAGGTAGGCAATTTTTTTAGTGTTTTTTTTATTTTTTTGAAAAAAGAGAACTGCTCCTTTTTATTTAGTTGGTTCTTGATATCCAT
>JAGDQO010002691.1:0-61366 GCA_018342035.1 Solanum appendiculatum
ATGAAGCAAAACATTAAGTGAGGTTTCTAAAATTATCTTGAATGTAATTAACTTATTTTAGAGTGTTATGTCATATTTTCGCTATAAAATATTTTAAAAAATTATAACACAAAAAGTTGTTTTTTTTTGTTACATAAAAGTACAAACTTTATTTTTAAAAAAAGATTTGTTATTGTCTAAAAAGAATAATCTTTAAAGTTTATCATACAAAAATTATTTTATTTCTTTTTTGAAAGATGATTATGAAATATAATACGCAAATGAGTATATTGGTGAAGAAAAAAAATAATCAAATCATATATTTTTAATATTAATGATAGTGTATTAAATATACTATAAAGAAATTAAAATCAAGAAACCAAATGGAATATTGTATATCCCCAACAAAATTTTGTGTTATAAAGTTAGATATTAAAGAATATTTTTTTTGTGTGCTTAATTTTAGAATTGGATGATTTGTATATTATAGAAATAAATAAATGTTATTTTAAAAGTTCAAAATTAGAAAACCGTTCATAAAATGTATCAAAAAATATCCTATGGATTTAGAATTTGTATAATAGAATTAGTTTTACACGTAATAAAAAAGAAAAGATGAAGAAAGAGGAATGAAAGGGAGTGAGTTAGAAAAAAATTAAAGAAGGTGAAGTTAGATTATGATGGGTCGGTCCCATATTATAAAACTCATTAAATAACTTTCTTCAGATAGTTAATGATAATTCTAACTCATTAAACATAATAATTGTTCTTCACACGTATTTTTAGAAGTTTAGGAAATTGTACTAATAAAGATTTGACTTTAGTTTGAAAGAAAAAAGGTTAAAATAGTCTTTTTATAATTCTGGCCATTTAGCACTTCCCTTAATCAAAATATAGTAGCATTACCTTTACGTAGCTAGAATCTTAAAAGCTATTAAAACACGCTATGAACGTTGTTTGATTTGTCAAAGAATTTTCTGCTATAGATATTATTGGATTTGTCAAATAATTTTCTTAGTGCAGAATATACATATGGCACATATTATTTAATTTACTTTCTAGAGCATAAAAAATGCAACAAAATATTACTTCTGAGGGCAAAAGATCTCTCTCTCTATATCATTGGATTTACATGTTTTTTTATTAACGTAGCATATAATGTTTCACTTTTCTCATTTAAATATTGTAGTTGTACTTTAGTTAGTTGTTTTACTTTATACGATTATGTCCGTAGATTGATATTCCTTTCAAATGTATGTGTATTCCCTAAGTGGATTATCCATTGAGTTTATCCATAAACTTATACTTATCATGTATGTGTATTCCCTAGGTGATATGAACCTTTTTGGGATAACTATATATCTATTAAATTTGACATTCATCATGATAGCCTTTGGAGTGATTTCTCTACCTATAAATAGAGATATCACTCTCCATTGTAAGACACACTTGAATAAGAAGAAAAGTCTTCTCTTCCATCTACTTATCTTGTCTTCTTATCTTTATATTTATATTGTTCTGAGGTTAATTTTATAACACGTTATCAGCACGAATATGCTCTAAAAGTTGTAGTACTTTGCAAAAGAGTTGTAGCTGAAACACCTGTGAGCAAGAACAAGTTCTGTGTTTTCTTTTTTTGTTACACATTTATATTTTCAAAAGTTCCTCTTATAATAGTAATTTATTTTAGTATATATGTGTTATATGAAGAGGTAGAACATATTGGTTTGTTTTACTCTAACAATTTTATACATTGGTTTATGATTATACTAACAATTCTTCGTTTCAGAAAAGAATTGAAGAATAAAGAGGTAAATTTTCATGTTGATTTCTAAGTGATAATTATGAGGAACTTATTAATATTTATAATCACTAGAGGTGAGAAAACTCTTAAGTCTTATTTTGACTGAATTTACTTCTATAATTCTTGATTTTCTTTAAAGGCTCATGGGTGAGTTCTGTTGGTTTTGACTTATATGATATTGGTTGAGGGTAAGACGGTGGATTCAAATCCCATCGCACCAAAAGGGTAAGACATCAGGTTAAAGTCCGGATGCACCAAAATGAAAAATGTTTGAGGGTAAGATGGTAGATTCAAGTTCTATCGCACCAAGAGGGTAAGACATCAATTTGAATTTTGATGCACCATGATGATAAGGTATTGGGTTTGAGTCCCATAGAATTATGACCTAACGCGCCTTATATGGATAGGACATTGAGTTTGAGTCTCAATGCACCATAGTGATGATATAATGATGACTAAGGCTTTGATGAAAAGTCATGAAATTCGTCCCATTGAATTTGCTCCATTCCCTGAGCGAATGTGGTAGCAGTATATGATAACTTTGAAATTAGCCCAATTGATTTGCTCCATTCTATCATATGAATGTGGTAGCAGTGAATAATAAGTCTAAAAGACAACAAATGATTGAATGTATGAATAAGGGCATGGAAAGACGAAATAATAATAGTTATCATTGTGGTTAAATGAAGAACATTATGGGTTCTCAAAATGATCCTTCAAAGGGTGAAGAAGTTGTTGCCATCTCAAAATGGTCTTTCAAAGGTTGAAAGTAGTTATTGTGATTTGGTATGAAAGGTCATTTGACACTCTATTTTTGTGGACCTAATCTAGTAAATTTTATAAATCCTCCATCAAAATAAAAGAATATAAAGTGGTGGTGCACTTTACCTTTCAAAGTGATGTTGAGGTGTGTCATGTAAATATGTCAAATATAACGGCATGACTCGTATAAATGGTTATGGTCAACTCATGAAGAGATTGTGACTTGTAATAAATATCATGAATGTTTGTCCATTCTTTGAAGTGAATGTGTCAAAATATGAAGAAAAAAATATGAATAAGAACATATTCATGTATGGTTGAAAATATGCCACAACTCACCTCTATGGGAGATGTGAGAGAAATAAATAAATTTTATTTGACAAGAACGCTCAATGGTCGTGTACATTCTATACGCCATAAGTATTATGGTATGTTTAATGTGAGCTACCGAAAGGGCAAAAAGAAAGAAATAATTCTTGCATATAAAGATTGTGGCCGTGATCAAATTAATATTATTATGTGGCAATGCAAGTTTGTCATTGATTGTGTACCTATGGTACGATAAAATTAAAGCTAGAAACATGTCTTACTTGTAATAATTTTGACCATGACAATAAAATATAATTTTCTCTTTGAATAAGATGTTCACCATACAGATGGTGTCATGGAATATGTGGCAGTACACATAATTATTTGAGAGTTCCGGAAGGGCTAATTTGTTACTATCCGGAGGAATGAAATTTTCTATTATATTGGGATTGCAGTAAGTCTGAAAAGAAACTTTTTAAGTTTCGAAGGATTGAAAGAAAAATTATTATATTGAGACTATAAATTATGAGAATATTTTAATATCTTCAGATTACTACAACCAAGTGGGTTATAAATATTTATGTAAAAGGTTACCCACCTTTTCCACTTATTTGTTGTATACAAATATGGACATGATGATGGAATCACATGCAAAAGTAAACTAGAAGTTTACTGGAATAAAGATCAGTTGGCATGACCGGCTGACCATTCTGATTTAAATGTGATGAAAAGTAATTGAGAATTCATGTGATTATATATTAAAGAAATAAAAGATTCTTTAAGAATTCTCTTGTGTTGCTTGTTCTCATGATAAAATTATCATTGTACTAGCTAATGTTGAGATTGTATTCCCTGAAATTATTTGAAACGTATAAAAAGGTGAATATGACCCGTTTACCTACCATGTGGATCGTTTACTATTATGATTTAATAGATGCATCTATACTATGGTCACATGTGCGTTTGTTATCAACTTGCAATTTGATTTTTGTAAGGTTATTTGCTCGAATTGTTAAATTATGAGCATAGTTTCAAATTATGAAATTATGTTGATAATGCTGGTTGGTTTAGCAGAAATTGTATGCCTCAAATTATAGCTAAACCAATAGTTACAAAAACAAATCTTTCTAAAGAAATTTTGGTATGAGATGAATTTATTTAACTAGTAGCAACACTTGTACCCATCAAGCCAACAAAGGTCCCGTATCAAAATTGGTTCAAGGTCAGGAACCAAATAATTTTCATCTAAAACGTTGAATGTGCAGTTATGATTTAATTTCTCCATCACACACAAAGATGAATTTCCAAATGATGTTGGCATGGATGTTAGATTTTCTAACATTACGGGGAGAGTTGATTAATAGCTGAAAATTATATGTGATGTGGATTATGAATTATCTAGATCCTCGTTAAAAAAATGTGAACTTGAAGTTCAAGGGATAATTCATTTGCATAATGTTGCAAATCTATTGCCAAATGAATTTACTGCCCCTACGTTATAATTCAGCTGCAAATACTCCAATGAAAAGTCCTTGAAGGACAAAGTCTATGATATGCCTGAAGGGTGGAGGACCAATCGATTCCAAATATAAAATTTCTTTAGGAAGGAGAGGAGCAAATGATCAGGATGGTCATGATAATGAGGCAAGTGCTTTAAAGTAGCACGGCGACATAACACTTCATAAAACCTTGACAAAGATTCAGGTACCTAAAATGATGAAAAATGAAGAGATCTTGATAAGTTATGTCATATTAGAATCGATATCAAATAACCGTTGACGGTATCTTTGATATGAAGTAGCGCTCAATGATATAGATCGTGACGAGGATCTTAAATTAAAATATGTCATATAGTGTGAACAGATAAATGATTGGCCAAATAAAATGCATAATTCAAGTATATTTTGTTTCACTTAGAAAAGTGACGTTTTGAACTGATTGTCCATAAATCATGGTATAATGTCAGTGGGGTACAAATAAATTATTATGCGATATTATAACCCTAAATATCAAGTACGGCTTACCTTGTGGCATAAAGATTTTTCGCAAAAAGTCCTGACATTATTGGAGATGTTTTCTCCTATGGTGGATGCAATGAGATTTATTTTGATCTGGCAACATATGAAAACTTGAATGTATATATTGAATAATTGTCATGTCTAGCTAGACAATGAAGGTTATATAAAAATCCATGAAGCAATCAAGGTGCCTAAAACATATAAAAGTTGGAAAGATACTTTTTCAATAAAGCTTTAAGAATCCTCATATGGATTGAGATAATCAAGGAAGAAAGGGTACAAAAAAATGACCCTATTTTGTCCTTACATTTTTATAAAAAAGGTCAAGATCTAAATTCGTTATAATAGTTGTGTATGTTGATGACTTGAACATTAACACTCTTAAAGAGCTTTCAAAAGTTGTTGAGTGTTATGAAAAGATCCTGGTAAGACAAAATTTTGTCTTGATTGAGAATTTCACAAATGAAATAGTTGTCCATCAATCAACATACACAGAAATATTTTGATGCGATTTTATATGGATAAATCATATTCATTGAGTATCCCCAATGATTATGAGATTTCTTGACATAAATAAAGATCAATTCCGATCTCAAAAGAAGGATGAAGAGTTTCTTAATGATGAAACTCCATATATCAGTCAATTGGGACACTAACGAGAAGACATTAAAATTCTACTCCTCCCCAACGAGAAAGACGTTAAAATGACATCAAGGACATAGATGAAGTTATCCTACCAGACAATCAACTGCAAATGAAAGTGTCCACAAGATGATTGTTGGTATGAACAAGTTGAATGAGCAATTTACTTGCAATAATAAGGTCACGGAGAGAGTGATTTTCAAGAATGTATTCGGCTAAGCTCAAAGCCTCATCATATCCATGAAACCAAAAAAATGATATATCAAGATGAGTTCAACGATGCAACATCTTCGTGAGTGTGATTTGATCACAAAGACACTGTCAATATTTGAGAAGTTGGTATATATGACTGAGTGACATCATCACAGGAAATTAAGTGATGTTTTAATCAGGGCGAGTATAATACACGTTGCACTCTTTTTTCCTTAACCGAGTTTTTGTCCCATTGGGTTTTCCTGGCAAGGTTTTTAATGAGGCAACAAATAATGCGTATCAAAAGATATGTGTACTCTTTTTCCTTCACTAGAATTTTTTTCCCACAGGATTTTTCCTAGTAAGGTTTTAACGAGGCACATTATCTATGGACATCCAAGGGGGAGTGTTATAAATTCATTGGACTAAGTGGATTGTCCATTGAGTTTATCCATAAACTTATATTATCATGTATGTGTATTCCCTAGGTGATATGAACATTTTTGGGATAACAATGTATCTATTAAATTTGACATTCATCATGATGACCTTTGGAGTGATTTCTCTAGCTATAAATAGAGATATCATTCTTCATTGTAAGACACACTTGAATAAGAAGAAAAGTATTCTCTTCCATCTACTTATCGTGTCTTCTTCTCTTTATATTTATATTGTTCTGAGGTTAATTTTATAACAAAAGGATGACTTTTGGTGCTAATTTTGAAAAAAATAAAATGCTTATTTGTTTACCCCATAAATTGCCCTATAACTTTAAAATATTGTTTATATATTGTCTTTCACAAAAATAATTTTATCGACATGGCCACACGCGCAACATGTGTGCCCAGAGACTAGTAAAGTAAAAACAAGGATTTAGGTATTTTTCAAATTTCAAATACAACATCAAGCTATATTTGGAAAAAAAGCGAATAATTCTTATGGCCAAATGGGTCCTAAATATTGCAAGAAAATTATAAAAGGATTATTATTCTTGCCCTACTCCAAAAGTAAAGATTTAGAAGAGATCTACTCTTAACACTAGTTAAATGATTCTTCCAATTCTCAAAGAAATTTATATTCCTTTCCAACCAAAGATGCAAAGAGGTTTTCCAAATTTGCTTTCTAACATTCTGAGGCATCATTTTTGGCATACAAATTAAAGGGAAAGTAAAGTATATTGAGATTCCATATGCAATTTTCATGACACGAAAAGTATTTATTTATTCTCCCATTAATGTATTTATAACAAGTAATTCATGACATCTCACACACAAAGCAATAATTTTGAACTCATTGTTTATTTGTTTTACAATTTCACATCTACACATATGGCAGAAGCTTTCCTTCAAATAGTGATTGAAAATATCACTTCTTTCCTTGAAGGGGAACTTTCATTGCTTCTCGATTTTAAAAATGAGTTTGAAAATCTTTCGAGTAGGTTTTCTACAATCCAAGCCGTGCTTGAAGATGCTCAGATGAAGCAACTCAAGGACAAGGCAATTGAAAATTGGTTACAGAAACTCAATGTTGTTGCTTATAAAGTTGATGACATATTGGATGAATGTAAATATGAGGCAAAAAGACTCAAGCAGTCTAGGTTAGGGTGTTATCATCTAAAGGCTATCACTTTCCGTCACAAAATTGGGAAAAGGATGAAAGAGATGATGCAGAAACTAGATGCAATTGCCAAGGAAAGAATGGATTTTCATTTGGACGAAAAGATTATTGAGAGACAAACTGCTAGACGGGAAACAGGTGCTCATCTTAAATTAGTAGTATAACAAACTTTGTTCATATTCATTTTTTGGCAATCGTGAATTTCTAATTAATTTATACAAGCTTTTAAAAATTGTATGAGTTATAATTCAAGAAATGACCACGAAATTCTTAGATGGCATATGAACATGTGAATATCATAGTTTTTTCATAGTGGATACCATAATTCACCTCCCTTATTTCCTTCTTTATTCTCGACATGTCTACTTATATTCATTGCGTTCGGAATAGATGGATAAAACAACATGTGTGGTTCCCAATTAATGAACAACTGACCAGAGCATAGAAAATGTGACTTCATAAAATTTGTTATTAAGGAGAGTTTGTTCATGAATTTTTTTTATTTTTTTGGGGGAGTTGAACTTTGAAAAATATGTTTGGTCATAAAATTTTGGAGTTGCATAATTTTCAAGAATTTGAAAAATAATAAAATGTGTTTCATTTTTTCACTCCAAATTAATCACAAAAAGTCAAAAACAACTCCAATTTGTATTCTTGATAAAACACAATTTCAATTTTCAAGCAAAAATATGTCCTCTCACGCGCCTTGAATATGTGTGTTACACCACTTTTCTAGTTAGCCTAGTTTGTTGATATTGAATGAAAACTTATTCTTTTAATTCAAATCAGACCCAAATGTTCACCAAATGAGATGGAGAAGAAAGAGTGAGAAAAAACAATATTATTAAGCAAAAATATGTTCTCTCAGGCACTTTGAATATGTGTGCTACACCAACTTTTCTAGTAAGGATAGTTTGTTGATATTGAATGTAAAAACTAATCTCTATTTTCTGCTGACTACTATGAAGTTGAATGTAACAATATTCTCGTGTGAACATTTCTTGGACCAGGTTCTGTTTTAACTGAGCCACAAGTTTATGGAAGAGACAAAGAGGAAGATGAGATAGTGAAAATCTTGATAAACAATGCCCAACAACTTCCAGTCCTCCCAATAGTTGGTATGGGGGGACTGGGAAAGACGACTCTTGCCCAAATGGTCTTCAATGATCAGAGAATAACTGATCATTTCAATCTAAAGATTTGGGTTTGTGTCTCGGAAGATTTTGATGAGAAGAGGTTGATAAAGGCAATTGTAGAATATATTGAAAGAAAGTCACTGGATAACATGGACTTGGCTCCACTTCAAAAGAAGCTACAGGATTTGCTGAATGGAAAAAGATACTTTCTCGTTTTGGATGATGTTTGGAATGAAGATCAACAGAAGTGGGATAAGATAAAAGCAGTCTTGAAGGTTGGAGCAAACGGTGCTTCTGTTCTGGTCACTACTCGCCTTGAAAGGGTTGGATCAATTATGGGAACTTTGCAACCATATGAATTGTCAAATCTGTCTCAAGAAGGTTGTTGGTCGTTGTTCATGCAACGTGCATTTGAGCAGCAAGAGGAAATAAATCCTAACCTTGTGGCTATCGGAAAGGAGATAGTGAAAAAAAGTGGTGGTGTGCCTCTAGCAGCCAAGACGCTTGGAGGTCTTTTGCGCTTCGAGAGAAAAGAAAGAGAATGGGAACATGTAAGGGATAGAGAGATTTGGAATTTGCCTCAAGATGAAAGTTCTATTATGCCTGCCCTGAGGCTTAGTTACCATCACCTTCCACTTGATTTGAGACAATGCTTTGCATATTGTGCAGTATTCCCAAAGGACACCAAAATAGAAAAAGAAAATCTAATCTCTCTCTGGATGGCGCATGGTTTTCTTTTATCAAAAGGAAACATGGAGCTAGAGGATGTGGGTAATGAAGTATGGAAAGAATTATACTTGAGGTCTTTCTTCCAAGAGAGTGAAGTAAAATATGGTAAAACTTATTTCAAGATGCATGATCTCATCCATGATTTGGCTACATCTCTGTTTTCGGCAACTGCATCAAGCAGCAATATCCGAGAAATAAAGCTAGAAAATCATGTCTCACATATGATCTCCATTGGTTTCGCTGAAGTGGTGTCTGGTTACTCTCCTTCACTCTTGCAAAAGTTTGTCTCGTTGAGGGTGCTTAAGCTAAGTTACTTTCAACTTGAGAAGTTACCGTCTTCCATTGGAGATCTAGTACATTTAAGATATCTGGACTTGTCTAAAAATGGCATGCGTAGTCTTCCAAAGCAGTTATGCAAGCTTCAAAATCTGCAGACTCTTGATCTACATGGCTGCTGGAAACTTTCTTGTTTGCCAAAACAAACAAGTAAACTTGGTAGTCTCCGAAATCTTTTACTTGATGGCTGTCCATGGACTTGTATGCCAGCAAGGATAGGATCTTTGACATGCCTTAAGACTCTAGGTCGCTTTGTTGTGGACGAGAGGGAAGGTTATCAACTTGGTGAACTGGGAAACCTGAATCTCTATGGCTCAATTGAAATCAAACATCTTGAGAGAGTAAAGAATGATAAGGATGCAAAAGAAGCTAATTTATCTGCAAAAGGGAATCTGCAGTCTTTAATCATGAATTGGGATTATGATGAACCACATAGATATGAATCAGAAGAAGCTAAAGTGCTTGAAGCCCTGAAACCACACCCCAATCTGACTTCTTTAGAAATCAATGGCTTCATAGGATTCTGTCTCCCAGACTGGATGAATCACTCAGTTTTGAAAAATGTTGTCTCTATTGTAATTAGAGGTTGTAAAAACTGCTCATGCTTACCACCCTTTGGTGAGCTGCCTTGTCTAGAAAGTCTAGAGTTATTCACGGTGTCTGTAGAGGTGGAGTATATTGAAGAGGATGATGTTCATTCTGGAAGGTTTCCATCTCTGAGAAAACTTATTATAGGCGAATTTCATAATTTGAAAGGATTGCTAAAAAAGGATGGAGAAGAGCAGATCCCTGTGCTTGAAGAGATGAAAATTTTTGATTGCCCTATGTTTGTTTTTCCTACCCTTTCTTCTGTCAAGAAATTGGAATTTGTGTTGGAGGCAGATGCAACAAGTTTGAGGTCCATATCTAATCTTAGGGCTCTTACTTCCCTCGACATTAGCAAAAACAAAGAAGCTACTTCACTCCCAGAAGAGATGTTCAAAAGCTTTGCAAATCTCAAATACTTGAAAATCTCTCTCTTTTACTCTCTCAAAGAGCTGCCTAGCAGCCTGGCTTGTCTCAATGCTTTGAAGAGACTGGAAATTCATAGCTGTGGCGCACTAGAGAGTCTCCCAGAGGAAGGGGTGAAAGGTTTAACTTCACTCACAGAGTTATTTGTTTATAACTGTGAAATGCTACAATGTTTACCCGAGGGATTGCAGCACCTAACAGCCCTCACAAGTTTAAAAGTTAGAAGATGTCCAACACTGGCCAAGCGGTGTGAGAAGGGAATAGGAGAAGACTGGAACAAAATTGCTCACATTCCTAATCTGCAAATGGACGATCTGTTTGAATTATGCACTTTGCAAATGTAACTCCATTCACTCTACTATTTTATTGGATATGTAATGTTGGCTAACATGATGTTGATTATCACTTTGGAAAGAAACAAATCAATTTATGTTTTCTTTTTCCTGCAGTCCTACTCGCAGACATACATGAAAAAGTTAAAACAGTGTTAAATGAGTTTGTTTTATTTGTTATTTTGACAAATTAATTATTAAGATTTGTTCTTTATCATACTTGAAACTTATATTTCAAATTTGAGCTTATTTGGAGTAGATTTGAATGTTGAAATTTGAAAAATAATTTATTTATTTATCTTATCGCAAAGCCCTGATTAACGAGGCGTTTGTAGAGAACTCAGAAGATTGATTAATTGCCAAACACTAGCCTAGCAATGTGCTGTTATTGGTGAACTACTATTTGTGCCCGTCCGACATCATTATCAATTATCATGCACTGTTCTTCTCAAATGAGACTCATACCCAACATTTCTAAGAGTGAAATTTATTTGTTATTATGTTATTATAACAACAGCTTATCCCTATCTCGTGGAGATAGAGAGCCTGTTTCCGGATGATCCTCGGCTCAACTATCGCATATCAAAATAGGTATGAAAAAGGAAAAAGGTAAAAGGCACAAATATGCGATTGAACTTTGAGAAAAGACTCATTTATGTCATATGTTAATAGTTGGGTTCAATTATGTCACTGCCGTTACAGAAATGGTCCATTTGTGCCATTATTTTTTAATGGTTAGGTTTTATGGTTTTGCAAAACTATTTTGACCATGTGGCCTCTTATTAGAGGTCCATGTCACCAAAATTAAACTGGTCAAAAGTAGTTTAAATATGTCATCGAACTTTGAGAAAATGTTCATCTATGTCATTCTTTAATAATTGGGATCAACCATGCTTTGAAAAGTCTGAAAATTGAATGTTGTGGTGCAGTAGAGAGTCTCCCAGAAAGGGGTGAAAGGTTTAACTTCACTCACGGAATTGACTGTAAGATGCTAAAATGTTTACCCGATGGATTGCGACACCTAACATCCCTCACAAGTTTAACAATTATCCATTGTCCAACACTGATCAAGCGGTGTGAGAAAGGAATAGGAGAAGACTGGCACAAAATTGCTCACATTCCGTATCTGAATATTAGTAACTACTATTAGTATTTGTAATTGGTTCTAGGGTTGTTTGTTTGTGAGTCTCTCATTGGATGTAATTTTCTTTTGGAAACAAATCAACAATCTATTTGTATTATACGCTTACTTATTTGTAATTGTTTCTTTGTTTGTAAATTGTGTGTCTCTCGGCCATTGGATGTAATTTTCTGATTTTATTTTGTAAACAACTCATTGATTATAAGATCCATTTGTATTATACTTGAAATTATTGGCTAACAGTAATGTTGTTGATTATCACAAGGAGAAAACACCAAATCACATAGGCCAACTCATAATTTATTTATTCTTAGTTTTATATATATACTAGATCCACCGCACGTGCACGTGTATACCTAGTCTTGAGATTCATATACTCGGAAAATTGTTTTCATGCTATATTTTACCACTCTATTGAATATACAGTAGTGGTCTAATTTAGCCTTTGTTTGTAGACTAGTTATGGGCATGATGTGCGTTCCACATGTGTCCCATGTTAATTTATATAGATTCGCTAGAATTAATTATAAATCTAATTTCTAATAGAACCAAATTTATCATCTAACACATTTTCAAAGCATTAAATTTAATAAAGTCAAAGGATAATATAGTAAAATTACCCATATTATTTATTGTTTCTCAAGGGGTGTGTCAAGTCAATAGTGGACAATTATTGTTGGATAGAGGGAGTATAAAGAATAATTAATATAATTATCTTATTTCAACCAAAAAAATTATGAGAATAAGTTATATTTTTATTTTTCTCTCAAAGAAAATCGTCAAGATGAAATAAATTATTATATGATATCATTGCTTATTCTTTTGCATATGTAACAATTTGTTTTTATCACTTTTCTTTTCTTGCTTGAAATGTATTTAGAAGTTTTATTTTTTATTTTTATTACTTTGTGAATATAATAATGTAGGCTATTTTTTTATATGTCGTAGCTACATAATTATGAAAATTTATGTCTATATATTATTCAATTGCGGTCTTTGAGCTTGTAATATGACATGTCTCTTATGCAATCAAGCTATTTATCTTTTTTTCTAATTTTTGTGATTTTTACCCCTTATATTTCTCGGTTATTTATTTATTTAAATAAAATTAATGCATAACGATTAATGTATTTAATGTCCTGATAATATTATATATTAAAGTTATGATAACTCATGTCTCTTATCTTCTTTATAACTTATACTCTTAAATATTATTGATAACTCATGTTTGTTTCATTTTATAATTTTTAACAATATTTCTTTAATGTGTAAATAGTAAACAAATGTGATAATAAAGACGCAACGTAGAAGCTCAAAAACTTTTTTTAATTCCAAAATTAGTGTTTTCAAAATAAGTCAAGGATTTTATTTTATTATTAATAAAAGGCCATTAGACGGAGACACTCTGTCTAATGGTATAAATTCGTAAAATAAAAAAAAAAGATGAAATTTAAACAAAAGATATTATTTTCAAGTTAATCATAGATTGTTGTTCAAAATATGACTTCTTATTTCATTTACTTCGTCATTTATGCAATCTAAATTGTTTGTTCTACCATAGTGAATAAGATATATATGAGTTAATTCGATATCAGTTTAGCGGTTATCAATTTTTTTTTGGGCTAAATTAATAACAGCTTCACATATGAATTTGTATTTTAGCCTGCTGTAAGTACTAAAAGAAACAAATATTCAACTACCACACAAGAGAAATGGAGCTGGTGGGCAATCAATAACGGTAATAAAAGACACGGAATGAGCTAGCTAGGCCTAGCAGTACTGCAGAAAGCTGTGTCTTATGGTTCTGTGGAAGACTTTGACAGAGAAAGTCTTTGTGGTGGGCAACAATGAAAGACATGACACCATGGCCATGTGCAGTAGTTACCGTCAAATGCACTCACACATAATACATAAGTGTGTATTATGTCACATAGGGCGCACGTGTCTACATCTTCCAAAGCAGTTATGCAAGCTTCGAAATCTGCAGACTCTTGATCTACAGTATTGCCAGTCACTTTGTTGTTTGCCAAAACAAACAAGTAAACTTGGTAGTCTCCGAGATCTTTTACTTGATAATTGTTATGAATTGACTTGTATGCCAGCAAGGATAGGATCTTTGACATGCCTTAAGACTCTAGGTCGCTTTGTTGTGGGCGAGAGGGAAGGTTATCAACTTGGTGAAATGGGAAACCTGAATCTCTATGGCTCAATTGAAATCAAACATCTTGAGAGAGTGAAGAATGATAAGGATGCAAAAGAAGCCGATTTATCTGCAAAAGGGAATCTGCACTCTTTAATCGTGAATTGGAGTTGGAAAGGACCGCATAGATATGAATCAGAAGAAGTTAAAGTGCTTGAAGCCCTCAAACCACACCCCAATCTGACTTCTTTAGAAATCAGTAGTTTCAGAGGATTCCGTCTTCCAGAGTGGATGAATCACTTAATTTTGAAAAATGTTGTCTCTATTGTTATTAATTACTGCAGAAACTGCTCGTGCTTACCACCCTTTGGTGATCTGCCTTGTCTAGAAAGTTTTCAGTTATTGGAGGTGGAGGATGTTGATGTTCATTCTGGAAGGTTTCCATCTCTGAGAAAACTTATTATAGGCGAATTCCCTGTGCTTGAACAGATGAATATTATCACGTGCCCTATGTTAGAATTTCCGACCCTTCTGTCAAAGAATTGACAGTTCATGGGTGCAACAAGTTTCAGGTCCATATCTAATCTTAAGGCTCTTACTTCCCTCCGCGTTAACAGTAACGAAGCTACTTCGCTCCCAGAAGAGATGTTCAAAAGCCTTGCAAATCTCAAGTACTTGAAAATCTCTAACTACTACAATCTCAAAGAGCTGCCTAACAGCCTGGCTAGTCTCAACGCTTTGAAGCATCTGGAAATGGAATGGTGTGGGGCACTAGAGAGTCTCCCAAAGGAAGGGGTGAAAGGTTTAACTTCACTCACACACTTATCTGTTTATGACTGTAAGATGCTAAAATGTTTACCCGATGGATTGCAACACCTAACAGCCCTCACAACTTTAACAATTACTCAATGTCCAATAGTGTTCAAGCAGTGTGAGAAGGGAATAGGAGAAGACTGGCACAAAATTTCTCTCATTCCCAATAGGGATATTGGTAACTATTACGATTAGTATTTGTAATTGGTTCTAGGGTTGTTTGATTGTGAGTCTCTCATTGGATGTAATTTTCTTTTGGAAATAAATCAACAATCTATTTGTATTATACGCTTTGAGAATCTATTATTGTTTGTAAATTGTCGGTCTCTCTGGTTCCTGCCATTGGATGTAATTTTCTGATTTTCTTTTGGAAGCAAATCAACTATTTGTATTATACTTGTTAATGTTGTGGCACATGGAAAAAAACCAAATCACATCTGCCCACTAAGCACAAAACTATAATGTACAAAGTTGAACTACTAAGCACAACACAAGATTTTCACCGCACTACCAATAAAATTTGTACAGTTACAAGAATGATCTTGAAAGTGGATAGTCGTAAACATCTGACCCTCTTTGCTTCATGTGCAAAACTTCAAATTTAACATTTTTTCCTATGGGTAAGACCGCCCATTTTTAAGGTCATTATAATTATAGTGTAAGCCTTTTCTCCTTTTGAGTTTCAAGATTCCTTGTCTATGCATTAGCACTTGATAGTAAAAACTTTACATTCCTATTAAATAGTCCATAGATGACAACAGTATCCAAAAATAATCTTAAAGAATTATAATTTATATATAATAAAATTAATTTTAAAATTTGTTGAAAAAGTAGAGAGAAGAAGAAGATGAAGTGAAATGATGTAGTGGGTTCATGTACATAATAAAAACCAATTCTCTTAAATAATCCTCTCATAATTAATGATAAATTTTGTTTTATTTTATTTTACAAATTGGGGATAGGCAAAGGGGAAATGAGGAGAGGATTACAATGTGAGAAATCGAACTCTCACCAACAAGGTGGGAGTTCCAGTTGCCAACCAACTGAGCTATTAAGATTCCCCTAACTAATGATAATTGTGATTCATTTAGCATAAAAATTTTCATTGCACCACTAGAAAATTGGTTGCAAAAACTCAATGTTGCTACATATGAAGTCGATGACATCTTGGATGAATATAAAACTAAGGCCACACGATTCTTGCAGTCTGAATATGGCTGTTATCATCCAAAGGCTATCCCTTTCCGTCACAAGGTTGGGAAAAGGATGGACCAAGTGATGAAAAAACTGAATACAATTGCTGAGGAAAGAAAGAATTTTCATTTGCAAGAAAAGATTATAGAGAGACAAGCTGTTAGATGGGAAACAGGTACCCATCTTAAATTAGTAGTATTACAACATAGTTTATATTCATTTTTTTTGGCAATAATCAAATTATGTAAAGGGTCAAATATACTCATGTACTATTGGAAATAGTTTAAATATACCTCTCGTTATACTTTCAGTGCGAACAAACTCCTCCCATATACTTTGGAACAAATGTTCCCTTAAATTTTGACGAAAAGACACCTGACAAGTTCAGAATCAAATTATCCACCCTCAATTTTAAAGATCTGATTTCTTTAGGAAACCCACCCATTTAACTCATCCCTGACTCATTTCCTCCGCTATGAGTTCTTTTCTTTACATATAAACGTAGAAGACTCAACCTGTTTTGCTTTTCTTAACGAAGCAGCTCAAAGAAAAGAGGTTTTCTTCTGTTCTGTTTCTCTATGGGCTGCATTTGGGTCTTAATCCAATAATAGGCATGTTTAACAAATTAACATTACGTTCTCGATGACGATAGTCTTTCTAGACAATTGAGTGTAAATTTTGTCTTAAGGAAGAAAAGAAATGATTAGGCTGGATTTTTTTCAGAGTGGAATATAGGGGGATAAAGTTGGAGCATAGAGTTCCATCGTTTATTTCTTTCCTTAAAGTAACGAGTTCAACAAGATGATATCAAGGTACATTAATGGAAAATTATCAGAAACGTCTAAACTACAAAAATGGAATACAAACTTAAATCAATTGTGACAATTTCATCCTCTAATAAAAGGGTCGGGTATATTTGGACTGAAAGTAAAACAGCAGGGTATATTTAGACTAAAAGTATAACGACAAGTATATTTGATCATTTTCTGTATCAAATTCATGTGGTTTTTGGGGTGAAGGAAAGTTTCAAAGTTTTCAACCTGCTCCTCAGCTCAGACATGTCTCTTTATTGTGCAAAATCATTCTCTATTTAACTATTTACTGCCGACTCCTAATGTGCTTGAATGTAACAATTTTCTCATCTAGACATTGCTTGCACCAGGTTCTGAGTTAACTGAACCACAAGTTTATGGAAGGGACAAAGTAAAAGATATGAAACTAGCTAGCAGTTTCCATGAATATGCATATCAATTACCAAGTTAAATCTTTTATTTTTTAAAAATGTAAACGTCAAAAATATATCTAAAATATCTTAGTTTTCGAGTTTTATATAACTATTACACGTGCAAGTTTCCTACTGAAGTATCACCAACTACCTCAACGCCTAGCCCATCAGTCCAACATTTATTATACGTACTTCGTTTCAAAATCATACATTTACTTTTTACCCATTAAACTTGTGCTAACAGATATCGAATTAAAAAAACAGAGTTTGATTCTCAAAAATCAAATAAAAGACTATTCCAACAACCACCTATATTTCAAGTCCACGCCCCCTGCATCAAGTCAAGCTTTGTATTTCATTCCAACAACCACCTATATTTACAGATTCATTGTTTACAATTCTATAATCTAGACTCCCTCCACATATCTGATATTCGTAACAGTGAATTCAACATATGGCTGAAGCTTTAGTTAAAGTTCTAATAGACAATCTTACTTCTTTCCTCAAAGGAGAACTTGTATTGCTTTTCGGTTTTCATAATGAATTCCAAAGGCTTTCAAGCATGTTCTCTACAATCCAAGCCGTCCTTGAAGATGCTCAGGAGAAGCAACTCAACGACAAACCACTAGAAAATTGGTTGCAAAAACTCAATGCTGCTACATATGAAGTCGATGATATCTTGGATGAATATAAAACCAAGGCCACACAATTCTCCCAGTCTGCATTTGGTCGTTATCATCCAAAGGTTATCCCTTTCCGTCACAAGCTGGGGAAAAGGATGGACAAAGTGATGAAAAAACTAAATGCAATTGCTGAGGAAAGAAAGAATTTTCATTTGCACGAAAAGATTATAGAGAGACAAGTTGTTAGACGGGAAACAGGTACTCATCTTAAATTAGTATTACAACAACTTAGTTTATATTCATTTCTTGGCAATTATCAAATTCGGAAAAGGGTCAAATATACTCATGTACAATCATAAATAGTTTAAAGGGAAAAGACTTAAATATGCCATCGAATTTTTAGAAAAGGCTCATTTATGCCATTCGTTAAAAGTTTGGCTCATCTATGCCATTGTCGTTTGAGAAAAGGCTCATCCATACCATTATTTTTTTACTCCGATTTTGCAAAACCATTTTTTACCTCAACAAGACCCCAAACAACTTTCAACACTTTTCAATTTGCATTTTGGATCAAATGTACTCTTTTTTCTTCTTCTTCCTCAAGCACACTAAGAACATCAACAACTCCTAAATTTCCAAGTTCTTCAATTCTTCATGAAATCACCTCAAATTGAAGAATTGAAGAAGTTGAAAATTTGGGAGATGATGATTTTCATGTGTTTTTTTTGTTCCTGAGAAAGAAAAAGCAAAACGAGTACATTTGGGGTGTGTTTGGTATGAAGGAAAATGTTTTCCATGGAAAATGTTTTCTTGGAAAATAAGTGGATTTCTAACTTATTTTCTCATGTTTGGTTGGTGAGTAGAAAATATTTTATGAAAAATAATTTTTAAAGTTTGGTTGGTCCAATGAAAAACATTTTTCAGAAAATTTCTTTTATTTTTGGCTTGAGACTAGAAAATAATATCTGACCTGAAAATCAATCTTAATAATCGATCTAGGACCCGACCTTGACACCCGAACTAGGATACAACCCCGACAATCGTTCCAAAATCCGACCCTGAGATCTGACCCAGGACATGACCCAGCTTTCCGATCCTGAAATATTTCTCAAAAATAAAAAAAAATTAAAAAAAAATTATGGGGAGGGGGTAGTGGTGGCATAAAAAATGAAATTTTAAAATTTGAAATATTTTCAAAAACTACTTTTAAAAAAAAATTGACAAGGGGGTGGCCCTGGGTGGGGGGTTAGGAGTGAGGGTGGCGTAAAAAATGAAAATTTTAAAATTTGAAATATTTTTCAGAAACAAATTTTCTTTAAAAAAAAAAAGTTTTTGATTGGGGGTGGCTGGGGTAAGTGGGTGGTGGTAGCGTAAAAAATGAAAATTTTAAATATTTTTCAAAAATAATTTTTTTAAAAAAAGGGGGGAGGGGGGGATGTCGTAAAACATGAATTTTTAAAATTTTGAAATATTTTTTAAAAATAATTTTAAAAAATAAAAATAAAAATTGACGGTCGGTGGCCCTGGGTGGGGTCAGTGGGGGTGGGGGTTAGGGTAGTTTGGGGGTAGGGGGGCTGGTTCGGGGTAGGGTTAAAAAAATATTTGAAATTTAAAAAATAAGAAAATTTAAAATTTTAATTTTTTTTTCTTGGGATGGGGAGGGTTGGGTAAAGGGTACCGGGTAGGGTAAAAAAATATTGTAATTTAAGGATGAAGTAGAGTTTTGGAAAATGTTTCCTTTAATTTTTGAAGGAAAGTCATTTTCCTTAAATTTGAGGAAAATGAGTTGATTTGGAAAACATTTAAGCCCACCAAACATGAGAAAATTGGAAAATATTTTCAAGAAAATGTTTTGCTTCATACCAAACACACCCATGATGTAAAACCCCAATTGAAAAGTGTTAAAAGTTGTTTGGGGTCTTGTTGAGGTAAAAAATAGTTTTGGAAAATCGAAATAAAAAAATAATGGCATGGATGAGCCTTTTTTTTAAAATGACAATGGCATGAATGAACTTTTTTTTTAAACGACAATGGCATAGATGAGCCTAACTTTTAAGAGATAGCTTAAATGAACCTTTTCTAAAAGTTCAATGACATATTTGAGCATTATTCATAATTTAAATATACCTCTTGTTATACTTTCGATCTAAATATACCTCTCTTATTATATTTTGGCACAAATTTGTCAAATCTGGCAAGCTCAAAATCAAATTATCCACCCCAACTTTTACATACTCGATTTCTTTAGAAATCCACCTGTTTAACTCATCCACTACCCATTTCCTTTGCTTTGAATTCTTTTCTTTACCTATAAACTTGGAACATTTGATCCGTTTTGCTTTTCTTAACAAAGCAGAGAAAAGAGGTTTTCTTCTGTTCTGTTTCTCTATGTGCTGCACTGGGGTCCTTAATCCAATAACAAACAGGCATGTTAATCAAAATAATACTAAGTTCCCAATAACAGTAGCTTTTCCAGATAGCTGAGTGTAAATTTTATCTAACAAAGAAAAAATATGATTAGGCATGTTTCTCCTTGTCATTGATTAGGCTGGATTTCTTTCAAAGTGGAATATAGAGGATAAAGTTGGAGCATAGAATTCCATCGTTCATTTCTTTCCTTAATGAGAGAGATATATTTGGACCAAAAGTATAACAATAGGTATATTTAAAGTATTTCCGATAGAATGGGAGTATATTGTGCAAAATTATTCTCTATTTTCTACTGTCTCCTAATGAGTTTGAATGAATTATATTCTCATGTGGACATTGCTTGCACCAGGTTCTGTATTAACTGAACCGCAAGTTTATGGAAGGGACAAAGAGGAAGATGAGATAGTGAAAATCCTGATAAACAATGTTAGTGATGCCCAACAACTTTCAGTCCTCCCAATACTTGGTATGGGGGGACTAGGAAAGATGACTCTTGCCCAAATGGTCTTCAATGACCAGAGAGTTACTGAGCATTTCCATTCCAAAATATAGATTTGTGTCTCGGAAGATTTTGATGAGAAGAGGTTAATAAAGGCAATTGTAGAATCTATTGAAGGAAGGCCACTACTTGGTGACATGGACTTGGCTCCACTTCAAAAGAAGCTTCAGGATTTGTTGACTGGAAAAAGATACTTGCTTGTCTTAGATGATGTTTGGAATGAAGATCAGCAGAAGTGGGATAATTTAAGAGCAGTCTTGAAGGTTGGAGCAAGTGGTGCTTCTGTTCTAACCACTACTCGTCTTGAAAAGGTTGGATCAATTATGGGAACATTGCAACCATATGAATTGTCAAATCTGTCTCAAGAAGATTGTTGGTTGTTGTTCATACAACGTGCATTTGGACACCAAGAAGAAATAAGTCCTAACCTTGTGGCTATTGGAAAGGAGATTGTAAAAAAATGTGGTGGTGTGCCTCTAGCAGCCAAGACTCTTGGAGGTATTTTGCGCTTCAAGAGAGAAGAAAGAGAATGGGAACATGTGAGAGACAGTGAGATTTGGAATTTACCTCAAGATGAAAGGTCTATTGTGCCTGCCCTAAGGCTTAGTTATCATCATCTTCCACTTGATTTGAGACAATGCTTTGCATACTGTGCAGTATTCCCAAAGGACACCAAATTGGAAAAAGAAAAGTTAATCTCTCTCTGGATGGCGCACGGCTTTCTTTTATTGGAAGGAAAATTAGAGCCAGAGGATGTGGGTAATGATGTATGGAAAGAATTATGCTTGAGGTCATTTTTCCAAGAGATTGAAGTTAAATATGGTAAAACTTATTTCAAGATGCATGTTCTCATCCATGATTTGGCTACATCTATGTTTTCAGCAAACTCATCAAGCAGCAATATCCGCGAAATAAATGTAAAAAGGTTACCCACATATGATGATCCCCATTGGTTTCGCTGAATTGGTGCCTTGTTACTCTCCTTCTCTCTTGCAAAAGTTTGTCTCATTGAGGGTGCTTAATCTAAGTCACTTAAACTTTGAGAAGTTACCGTCTTCCATTGGAGATCTAGTACATTTAAGATACCTGAACTTGTCTGACAATCATAGAATTCGTAGTCTTCCAAAGCAGTTATGCAAGCTTCAAAATCTGCAGACTCTTGATCTACATGGCTGCTGGAAACTTTCTTGTTTGCCAAAACAAACAAGTAAACTTGGTAGTCTCCGAAATCTTTTACTTCATGATTGTGATGAATTGAATTCTATGCCACCAAGGATAGGATCTTTGACATGTCTTAAGACTCGAAGTGGATTTGCTGTGGGAGTTCAGAAGAAAGGTTATCAACTTGGTAAACTACGAAACGTAAATCTCTACGGCTCAATTTCAATCACACATCTTGAGAGAATGAAGAATGATATGGACGCAAAAGAAGCCAATTTATCTGCAAAAGGGAATCTGCACTCTTTAAGCATGATTTGGAAAGGACCACATAGATATGAATCAGAAGAAGTTAAAGTGCTTGAAGCCCTCAAACCACACCCCAATCTGACTTCTTTAACAATCAGTGGCTTCAGAGGATTCCGTTTCCCTGAGTGGATGAATCAATCAGTTCTGAAAAATGTTGTCTCTATTACAATTAAGGGTTGCGCAAACTGCTCGAGCTTACCACCCTTTGGGGAGCTGCCTTGTCTAGAAAGTCTAGAGTTATTAATGGGGTATGCGGAGTATGTTGAAGAGGATGATGTTCATTCTGGATTCCCTACAAGAAGAAGGTTTCCATCTCTGAGAAAACTTTTTATAGGTGAATTTCATAATCTGAAAGGATTGCTGAAAAAGGAAGGAGAAGAGCAATTCCCTGTGCTTGAAGAGATGACGATTTTTTATTGCCATATGTTTGTTTATGCGACCCTTTCTTCTAAATTTAGGGCTCTTGCTTCCCTCCATTTTAGCCATAACAATGAAGCTACTTCGCTCCCGGGAGAGATTTTCAAAAACTTTGCAAATCTCTCTCGTTTACTCTCTCAAAGAGCTGCCTAGCAGCCTGGCTTGTCTCAATGCTTTGAAGAGACTGGAAATTCATAGATGTGGCGCACTAGAGAGTCTCCCAGAGGAAGGGGTGAAAGGTTTAACTTCACTCACAGAGTTATTTATTTATGACTGTGAGATGCTACAATGCTTACCCGAGGGATTGCAACACCTAACAGCCCTCACAAGTTTAAAAGTTAGAAGATGTCCAACACTGGCCAAGCGGTGTGAGAAGGGAATAGGAGAAGACTGGCATAAAATTGCTCACATTCCGTATCTGCAAATGGACGATCTGTTTGAATTATGCGCTTTGTAAATGTAAACTCCATTCACTCTACTGTTTTATTGGATATGTAATGTTGGCTAACATGATGTTGATTATCACTTTGGAAAGAAACAAATCAATTTATGTTTTCTTTTTCCTGCAGTCCTACTCGCAGACATACATGAAAAAGTTAAAACAGTGTTAAATGAGTTTGTTTTATTTGTTATTTTGACAAATTAATTATTAAGATTTGTTCTTTATCATACTTGAAACTTATATTTCAAATTTGAGCTTATTTGGAGTAGATTTGAATGTTGAAATTTGAAAAATAATTTATTTATTTATCTTATCGCAAAGCCCTGATTAACGAGGCGTTTGTAGAGAACTCAGAAGATTGATTAAGTGCCAAACACTAGCCTAACAATGTGCTGTTATTGGTGAACTACTATTTGTGCCCGTCCGACATCATTATCAATTATCATGCACTGTTCTTCTCAAATGAGACTCATACCCAACATTTCTAAGAGTAAAATTTATTTGTTATTATGTTATTATAACAACAGCTTATCCCTATCTCGTGGAGATAGAGAGCCTGTTTCCGGATGATCCTCGGCTCAACTATCGCATATCAAAATAGGTATGAAAAAGGAAAAAGGGAAAAGGCACAAATATGCGATTGAACTTTGAGAAAAGACTCATTTATGTCATATGTTAATAGTTGGGCTCAATTATGTCACTGCCGTTACAGAAATGGTCCATTCGTGCCATTATTTTTTAACGGTTAGGTTTTATGGTTTTGCAAAACTATTTTGACCATGTGGCCTCTTATTAGAGGTCCATGTCACCAAAATTAAACTGGTCAAAAGTAGTTTAAATATGTCATCGAACTTTGAGAAAATGTTCATCTATGTCATTCTTTAATAATTGGGATCAACCATGCTTTGAAAAGTCTGAAAATTGAATGTTGTGGTGCAGTAGAGAGTCTCCCAGGAAGGGGTGAAAGGTTTAACTTCACTCACGGAATTAACTTCACTTCCATCAAGAGAAAAAGCTATCTGAACTATTTGTATAACAGTAGTTATATGTGAACCACTTTATTTAACAAAAGTATATCAAATCTAGATCGAAAAGTTATAATAATAATATTAATAATTAATAATACTAGTAGTAGTAGTAGTAGTAATAATAAATAATAATAATAATAATAATATATCCAACATAATTTGCACAATATTTTTTTTTATAAAGGTCAAACAATATGTTAGAAATCGACACATTATAAAAATTATTTTAAATTTTTTAATATTCAAATATTATTTAAAATTATTCCAATAACGACATTTAAAACTCAAAACACTTTAGACATGGTGGATATGAATACATTATAAAAATTATAACAATCATATAGTTCATATGTATTGACCCTAGTTAATAGCAACCCAAGAGAATCATGTACCAATGTTGTAGTTTTGCGTCCATGTGTTATGCCTATTTGATAACTTGAGAATGATTACTTATATTTATTAAGTATTAATACAACCTCTAATTGAGTAATTTTATTAATTATTATATTTAAATAAATTTAAATCATATATTTAAATAATTTTAAATATAATTAAAAAATATTTCAATAATGACAGTCAAAACTCAAAGTACTTTAGAAATGGTAAACATCGATATAAATCATATGTATATTGATCCTAATTAATAATAATCCAATAGAGTCATGCATTAATATTGTAGAATTTTGCCTCAATGTCACATTATTTTGATAGCTTTTGAATCATTACTTTTTTTTTAATTATAACAACTTATCAATTATTATATTTTAATATTTTAATAATGACATAAATCAAAACACTTTGGACATATTAAACTAAGAAACATTATAGAAATCATAAAAATATATAATTCACATATGCGACATTAGTTAACAAATAACCGAAGAAAATCACACATTAATGTTCTAGTCTTGCATCCCTATGTTACGGTGTTTGATAGCTTGCAAATCATTACTTATATTTTTTAATTTATATGACCTCTAATTAAGTAATTTAAATTATTATGTCTAAATAAATCTAAACTATATGTATCTATATAATTTTTATAATTAGTATAAAAGACAATTATGATCCTATATTTTACTCCCCCAGTTTTAAACTTATTGTCACATTTCGCTAATCGAGAGTTAAATTTCGTGAATTTGACTAACAATTTTAAATATTTATTTTCATCAAATTGGTATGAGAAAAGTTGTAACTTATACTCCCTCCGTCCAACAATAGTTGTCCACTATATTATTTTGGGATGTCCAACAATACTTGTCCACTTTATGAAATCAATGGATAATTTTACACTTAGTTCCTAATTTATCCTTATCATTAATTATAGTCATCTCCCTATTACATTTTCCAATACATTGTATTTATTATATTCAAAGGGTAATATAGTAAAATCACTCTTCTATTTATTGTTTCTTAAGGGATGTGCCAAGTCAATAGTGGACAATGGACAGAGGGAGTATTACTTTTATTACGTAAACTTTATTTTTTATTTTTTATCACATAAAAGTTATTACACAAAAAAATTCAAAAAATGTTTACGAAATTTATTATACAATGAGTATATTAGTACGGAAAATTGTCAAATTATATATGTTTTAATATTAATGATAGAGTGTTTAAATTATTATAAAGAATCAAACTAGCGAAAGCAAATGCAATATACAATAACCCCCCCCCCCCCCCCCCCCAAACAAGTTTTGTGTTATGAAGCAAAACATTAAGTGAGGTTTCTAAAATTATCTTGAATGTAATTAACTTATTTTAGAGTGTTATGTCATATTTTCGCTATAAAATATCAAAAAAATTTATAACACAAAAAGTTGTTTTTTTTTGTTACATAAAAGTACAAACTTTATTTTAAAAAAAAGATTTGTTATTGTCTGAAAAGAATAATCTTTAAAGTTTATCGTACAAAAATTATTTTATTTCTTTTTTGAAAGATGATTATGAAATATAATACGCAAATGAGTATATTGGTGAAGAAAAAAAATAATCAAATCATATATTTTTAATATTAATGATAGTGTATTAAATATACTATAAAGAAATTAAAATCAAGAAACCAAATGGAATATTGTATATCCCCAACAAAATTTTGTGTTATAAAGTTAGATATTAAAGAATATTTTTTTTGTGTGCTTAATTTTAGAATTGGATGATTTGTATATAATAGAAATAAATAAATGTTATTTTACAAGTTCAAAATTAGAAAATCGTTGATAAAGTGTATCAAAAAATATCTTATGGATTTAGAATTTGTATAATAGAATTAGTTTTACACGTAATGAAAATGAAAAGATGAAGAAAGAGGAATGAAAGGGAGTGAGTTAGAAAAAAATTAAAGAAGGTGAAGTTAGATTATGATGGGTCGGTCCCATATTATAAAACTCATTAAATAACTTTCTTCAGATAGTTAATGATAATTCTAACTCATTAAACATAATAATTGTTCTTCACACGTATTTTTAGAAGTTTAAGTCCCCCTCTCCATTTTTATGGGCTCTAAAGTTTCATTCATATTTAAAAATACTAATTCATTTCTCTAAGGAGTTCTTTCTCAATTAATATCAAATTTAAAAGCTATTAAAACACGCTATGAACGTTGTTTGATTTGTCAAAGAATTTTCTGCTATATATATTATTGGATTTGTCAAATAATTTTCTTAGTGCAGAGGAGCATTAGTTTTTTCAGTTGAAGAATATACATATGGCACATATTATTTAATTTACTTTCTAGAGCTTAAAAAATGCAACACAATATTACTTCTGAGGGCAAAAGATCTCTCTCTCTATATCATTGGATTTACTTGTTTTTTTATTAACGTAGCATATAATGTTTCACTTTTCTCATTTAAATATTGTAGTTGTACTTTAGTTAGTTGTTTTACTTTATACGATTATGTCCGTAGATTGATATACCTTTCATTAGTAAGGGTCGTAATTGTTGATACTCCTATCAAATGAATGATGATTGACGGAGCCATTTTTTTAAGCAAACACAAAAATTAAAGGAAAACTAGACTATAGATGATCTACCTTTAAGATATTTTATAAAGATAAATAATCTTCCTAATGAGAGTTGACTGAATTTAAAAATAAAATTACAAAGCATGACAGGCTTTAAAATATTAAAGGTGTTATAAATCCATTGAACTAAGTGGATTGTCCATTGAGTTTATCCATAAACTTATACTTATCATGTATGTGTATTCCCTAGGTGATATGAACCTTTTTGGGATAACTATATATCTATTAAATTTGACATTCATCATGATAGCCTTTGGAGTGATTTCTCTACCTATAAATAGAGATATCACTCTCCATTGTAAGACACACTTGAATAAGAAGAAAAGTCTTCTCTTCCATCTACTTATCTTGTCTTCTTATCTTTATATTTATATTGTTCTGAGGTTAATTTTATAACACGTTATCAGCACGAATATGCTCTAAAAGTTGTAGTACTTTGCAAAAGAGTTGTAGCTGAAACACCTGTGAGCAAGAACAAGTTCTGTGTTTTCTTTTTTTGTTGCACATTTATATTTTCAAAAGTTCCTCTTATAATAGTAATTTATTTAAGTATATATGTGTTATATGAAGAGGTAGAACATATTGGTTTGTTTTACTCTAACAATTTTATACATTGGTTTATGATTATACTAACAATTCTTCGTTTCAGAAAAGAATTGAAGAATAAAGAGGTAAATTTTCATGTTGATTTCTAAGTGTTAATTATGAGGAACTTATTAATATTTATAATCGCTAGAGGTGAGAAAACTCTTAAGTCTTATTTTGACTGAATTTACTTCTATAATTCTTGATTTTCTTTAAAGGCTCATGGGTGAGTTCTGTTGGTTTTGACTTATATGATTTGGTTGAGGGTAAGACGGTGGATTCAAATCCCATCGCACCAAAAGGGTAAGACATCAGGTTAAAGTCCGGATGCACCAAAATGAAAAATGTTTGAGGGTAAGATGGTAGATTCAAGTTCTATCGCACCAAGAGGGTAAGACATCAATGTGAATTTTGATGCACCATGATGATAAGGTATTGGGTTTGAGTCCCATAGAATTATGACCTAACGCGCCTTATATGGATAGGACATTGAGTTTGAGTCTCAATGCACCATAGTGATGATATAATGATGACTAAGGCTTTGATGAAAAGTCATGAAATTCGTCCCATTGAATTTGCTCCATTCCCTGAAGCGAATGTGGTAGCAGTATATGATAACTTTGAAATTTGCCCAATTGATTTGCTCCATTCTATCATATGAATGTGGTAGCAGCGAATAATAAGTCTAAAAGACAACAAATGATTGAATGTATGAATAAGGGCATGGAAAGACGAAATAATAATAGTTATCATTGTGGTTAAATGAAGAACATTATGGGTTCTCAAAATGATCCTTCAAAGGGTGAAGAAGTTGTTGCCATCTCAAAATGGTCTTTCAAAGGTTGAAAGTAGTTATTGTGATTTGGTATGAAAGGTCATTTGACACTCTATTTTTGTGGACCTAATCTAGAAAATTTTATAAATCCTCCATCAAAATAAAAGAATATAAAGTGGTGGTGCACTTTACCTTTCAAAGTGATGTTGAGGTGTGTCATGTAAATATGTCAAATATAACGGCATGACTCGTATAAATTGTTATGGTCAACTCATGAAGAGATTGTGACTTGTAATAAACATCATGAATGTTTGTCCATTCTTTGAAGTGAATGTGTCAAAATATGAAGAAAAAAATATGAATAAGAACATATTCATGTATGGTTGAAAATATGCCACAACTCACCTCTATGGGAGATTTGAGAGAAATAAATAAATTTTATTTGACAAGAACGCTCAATGTTCGTGTACATTCTATACGCCATAAGTATTATGGTATGTTTAATGTGAACTACCGAAAGGGCAAAAAGAAAGAAATAATTCTTGCATATAAAGATTGTGGCCGTGATCAAATTAATATTATTATGTGGCAATGCAAGTTTGTCATTGATTGTGTACCTATGGTACGATAAAATTAAAGCTAGAAACATGTCTTGCTTGTAATAGTTTTGACACAGACAATAAAATATAATATTCTCTTTGAATAAGATGTTCACCATACAGATGGTGTCATGGAATATGTGGCAGTACACATAATTAATTGAGAGTTCCGGAAGGGCTAATTTGTTACTATCCGGAGGAATAAATTTTCTATTATATTGGGATTGCAATAAGTCTGAAAAGAAACTTTTTAAGTTTCGAAGGATTGAAAGAAAAATTATTATATTGAGACTATAAATTATGAGAATATTTTAATATCTTCAAATTACTACAACCAAGTGGGTTATAAATATTTATGTAAAAGGTTACCCACCTTTTCCACTTATTTGTTGTATACAAATATGGACATGATGATGGAATCACATGCAAAAGTAAACGACAAGTTTACTGGAATAAAGATCAGTTGGCATGACAGGCTGACCATTCTGATTTAAATGTGATGAAAAGTAATTGAGAATTCATGTGATTATATATTAAAGAAATAAAAGATTCTTTAAGAATTCTCTTGTGTTGCTTGTTCTCATGATAAAATTATCATTGTACTAGCTAATGTTGAGATTGTATTCCCTGAAATTATTTGAAACATATAAAAAGGTGAATATGACCCGTTTACCTGCCATGTGGATCGTTTACTATTATGATTTAATAGATGCATCTATACTATGGTCACATGTGCGTTTGTTATCAACTTGCAATTTGATTTTTGTAAGGTTATTTGCTCGAATTGTTAAATTATGAGCATAGTTTCAAATTATGAAATTATGTTGATAATGCTGGTTGGTTTAGCAGAAATTGTATGCCTCAAATTATAGCAAAACCAATAGTTACAAAAACAAATCTTTCTAAAGAAATTTTGGTATGAGATGAATTTATTTAACAAGTAGCAACACTTGTACGCATCAAGCCAACAAAGGTCCCGTATCAAAATTGGTTCAAGGTCAGGAACCAAATAATTTTCATCTAAAACGTTGAATGTGCAGTTATGATTTAATTTCTCCATCACACACAAAGATGAATTTCCAAATGATGTTGGCATGAATGTTAGATTTTCTAACATTGGGGGGAGAGTTGATTAATAGCTTAAAATTATATGTGATGTGGATTATGAATTATCTAGATCCTCGTTAAAGAAATGTGAACTTGAAGTTCAAGGGATAATTCATTTGCATAATGTTGCAAATCTATTGCCAAATGAATTTACTGCCCCTACGTTATAATTCAGCTGCAAATACTCCAATGAAAAGTCCTTGAAGGACAAAGTCTATGATATGCCTGAAGGGTGGTGGACCAATCGATTCCAAATATAAAATTTCTTTAGGAAGGAGAGGAGCAAATGATCAGGATGGTCATGATAATGAGGCTAGTGCTTTAAAGTAGAACGGCGACATAACACTTCATAAAACCTTGACAAAGATTCAGGTACCTAAAATGATGAAAAATGAAGAGATCTTGATAAGTTATGTCATATTAGAATCGATATCAAATAACCGTTGACGGTATCTTTGATATGAAGTAGCGCTCAATGATATAGATCGTGACGAGGATCTTAAATTAAAATATGTCATATAGTGTGAACAGATAAATGATTGGCCAAATAAAATACATAATTCAAGTATATTTTGTTTCACTTAGAAAAGTGACGTTTTGGACTGATTGTCCATAAATCATGGTATAATGTCAGTGGGGTACAAATAAATTATTATGCGATATTATAACCCCAAATATCAAGTATGGCTTACCTTGTGGCATAAAGATTTTTCGCAAAAAGTCCTGACATTATTGGAGATGTTTTCTCCTATGGTGGATGCAATGAGATTTATTTTGATCTGGCAACATATGAAAACTTGAATGTATATATTGAATAATTGTCATGTCTAGCTAGACAATGAAGGTTATATAAAAATCCACGAAGCAATCAAGGTGCCTAAAACATATAAAAGTTGGAAAGAAACTTTTTCAATAAAGCTTTAAGAATCCTCATATGGATTGAGATAATCACGGAAGAAAGGGTACAAAAAATGACCCTATTTTGTCCTTACATTTTTATAAAAAAGGTCAAGATCTAAATTTGTTATAATAGTTGTGTATGTTGATGACTTGAACATTAACACTCTTAAAGAGATTTCAAAAGTTGTTGAGTGTTATGAAAAGATCCTGGTAAGACAAAATTTTGTCTTGATTGAGAATTTCACAAATGAAATATTTGTCCATCAATCAACATACATAGAAATATTTTGATGCGATTTTATATGGATAATTCACATTTATTGAGTATCCCAATGATTATGAGATTTCTTGACATAAATAAAGATCAATTCCGATCTCAAAAGAAGGATGAAGAGTTTCTTAATGATGAAACTCCATATATCAGTCAATTGGGACACTAACGAGAGGACGTTAAAATTCTGCTCCTCCCCAACGAGAAGACGTTAAAATGACATCAAGGACATAGATGAAGTTATCCTACAAGACAATCAACTGCAAATGAAAGTGTCCACAAGATGATTGTTGCTATGAACAATTTGAATGAGCAATTTACTTGCAATAATAAGGTCATGAATAGAGTTATTTTCAAGAATGTATTCGGCTAAGCTCAAAATCATATCCATGAAACCAAAAAAATGATATATCAAGATGAGTTCAACGATGCAACATCTTCGTGAGTGTGATTTGATCACAAAGACACTGCCAATATTTGAGAAGTTGGTATATATGACTGAGTGACATCATCACAGGAAATTAAGTGATGTTTTAATCAGGGCGAGTATAATACGCGTTGCACTCTTTTTTTCTTAACTGAATTTTTGTCCCATTGGGTTTTCCTGGCAAGGTTTTTAATGAGGCAACAAATAATGCGTATCAAAAGATATGTGTACTCTTTTTCCTTCACTAGAATTTTTTCCCCACAGGGTTTTTCCTAGTAAGGTTTTAACGAGGCACATTATCTATGGACATCCAAGGGGGAGTGTTATAAATTCATTGGACTAAGTGGATTGTCCATTGAGTTTATCCATAAACTTATATTATCATGTATGTGTATTCCCTAGGTGATATGAACATTTTTGGGATAACAATGTATCTATTAAATTTGACATTCATCATGATGACCTTTGGAGTGATTTCTCTATCTATAAATAGAGATATCATTCTTCATTGTAAGACACACTTGAATAAGAAGAAAAGTATTCTCTTCCATCTACTTATCGTGTCTTCTTCTCTTTATATTTATATTGTTCTGAGGTTAATTTTATAACAAAAGGATGACTTTTGGTGATAATTGAATTAACCAATTTTTAAAACGTAAACTGATTTAAGTACAACTTATACCCTTTCCTTTAAGATCAATTAAAAGCCCTCTTTATTGAAAAAAATGACAAATTAGAAAAGCAAACTTAAAATTTCAAAGAATAGTTAACAAAAGCTTTTCTATTTGAATTTATTTGATAAATAAAACATGACCATCATGATTTCAATTTAAATTTTTTGTTAAAGTAGATATCTATAATTTTATGATGAATTCTAATTTTGGAAAAAAATAAAATGCTTATTTGTTTACCCCATAAATTGCCCTATAACTTTAAAATATTGTTTATATATTGTCTTTCACAAAAATAATTTTATCGACATGGCCACACGCGCAACATGCGTGCCCAGAGACTAGTAAAGTAAAAACAAGGATATGGGTGTTTTTCAAATTTCAAATACAACATCAAGCTATATTTGGAAAAAAAGCGAATAATTCTTATGGCCAAATGTGTCCTAAATATTGCAAGAAAATTATAAAAGGATTATTATACTTGCCCTACTCCAAAAGTAAAGATTTAGAAGAGATCTACTCTTAACACTAGCTAAATGATTCTTCCAATTCTCAAAGCAATTTATATTCCTTTCCAACCAAAGATGCCAAGAGGTTTTCCAAATTTGCTTTCTAACATTCTGAGGCATCATTTTTGGCATACAAATTAAAGGGAAAGTAAAGTATATTGAGATTCCATATGCAATTTTCATGACACGAAAAGTATTTATTTATTCTCCCATTAATGTATTTATAACAAGTAATTCATGACATCTCACACACAAAACAATAATTTTGAACTCATTGTTTATTTGTTTTACAATTTCACATCTACACATATGGCAGAAGCTTTCCTTCAAATTGTGATTGAAAATATCACTTCTTTCCTTGAAGGGGAACTTTCATTGCTAGTCGATTTTAAAAATGAGTTTGAAAATCTTTCGAGTAGGTTTTCTACAATCCGAGCAGTGCTTGAAGATGCTCAGATGAAGCAACTCAAGGACAAGGCAATTGAACATTCAAACGGAAAATAGAACATTCAAACGGAAAATAAATCGGGACATACCTAGTGAGGTTGTTTCATGCAATTGTTGGTTAGGCATATTCTTGATGCACATTTATGTAATATGCTTAATGAACAAAAATTAATATAAATTCATTATTGTACTAATTAATAAATGGCAAAAAGATCCAATCTAAACAAAAGTAAATTGTTAAGCCTAAAAACATAGATCACACAACCACTTATTGGTATATTTTCTGATAAATATTGTTAAAAAAATGCTAATGATAAAAATATAATGAAATCTCATAATGGATGATCCATCAAATTCCTTCACATTAGCTAACTTACAAATATAAGAGTATCACATCATAAGCAAAATATTCTTGAAATTTTGCTTGGTTCATAAAGTTACCTGACCCAATAAATTACCAACAAAAGCAAGATGAGAATAGATAAGAAATCGAGCGAAGGTCCCTACGGAGTTAAGAAATCAAAAGTCAGAATTATGTTGGATATTAATTTATGAAAATATATTGTATAACATTAAGGAATAAAGAAACAAAAAAAAAGAGAGAAAAGATCAGCATGGTAAATTAGAAATAATGAACATGAATATCAATATATTATAAAATAACCACCTCTAAAAATAATAAAAAGGATCACAAATAAGAGCAGTAAGGAAAAGATTGAGAACTTTGAGTGTGCATAAAACAAAAACATTCACACTTTACTCTTCATTTTATAGAAGATGAAAAGGAATATGAAAAGACAAATAATGAAACAAGTGAAATCTTAAAAATCAAAAATCAAAAATCAAAGATGAGATGTTAAATGAATGTTGTAATTAAATTTCAGATAACTTATACAACTCAATAGGTAGATGAAACGTTCTTTTCATCAAGTGTAGTTAAAATTACTCATAAGATAAAAACGTAAAAAAAAAATTAAATCCATTTGGTCAAAAATAAAATGGTCATATTACCGGCACCTTCTCTCATAACTAATCAAAATTCTAGAGTCTTCTTCATCGAGTCAAACTAAAATATGAATGAAATAGTACAATAATGATATAGTAAGTAGTGTTTCACTACTTTAACTAAAGAAGGAAAAATGATAACTTTGGGTAGGGATCTCATGAAACAAAAATGATGAATTTATATAAATAAAAATGGAGGAATACCAAAAGAAATCATAAAGCTTTAAATTAAATATTTGGAATTTATGAATATGAAAGATATGAGAGTTATGAATATTAAGAGTAGCAATTGAATAGGTAATTAGATATGAGTTATAAAAGTGAATATTTAAAACAAATAAAGAAGGAAAATAATAAATAATTAAGAAAAAATGATTAGTGCAAATCCTATTAAAATGGTATCTCAAAGGATTATTATTCTTATTTGTGCTCATCCAAACTTATAAAAACAATATTCTTTCTCATGTGCATTCAACATTTAATTCGTTGGACTTGATCAGCCAAACATTAAGTTTATAGAGTTCAAATAGAGTACATAATGAAAAGTAATGACAAAGAGTTAATTGCATTCTTAAAGTGAATTTAGTTACCATTTTGTACAATTAGCAATATAAATTTGGTATATGCTAATTAAATCATTATATATGATGTCTCAAATTTTATAACTCTTTGGGTATTAAAGAAAACTTTAATGTGTATCATTTAACTATTGAATAAAGTGTGTGTATATATTATACATAGAGAGATGAAAGGTTTTTCCAATTAAGTTTAGTTATGATTGTTCATTTTAATAGAAAAATAATTTTTTAATAAAATAATAAAATGATTAATCAACTTTTAAAGGAGATTTTAGTAATTCAACTTTTGACTTAGATTCTTTCCACTTTTAGTAATGTATGTATATAATATATATGATGATATGATATGATATGATAATATAATGATATGATGAATAAAACAAAATTGTGAATTCAATACAGGAGTACTCAATGATTACTAAGTAATTTCATAAATGAGTAAAACTTAGGAAATCCTTTATCATTCTTCCCCATTCCTAATGTACTATTGTACTTGTGTGTGCGGTTATAAAAAAAGGTTAAATATATTTTTGAATAATTAATACATTATTTGATAAATATTCTAATAAATAATGTAACAAAAGAGAGAAACACAACTTAAGTTACAATCTTGAGATTGCCTATTCAGAAAAATTGTTCAAGAGTCACTCTCAAGCTACAATTTAAATTTAAAACTGTTGATTAAAAAAGAGAGAGGAAAACATAAAAGTTGATGTGAATACTGTCAATTAATCGACAATCTAATTATCATAGCTTCATACTAAATTCAATTATTTTTATAGCAATACTATTGGTTCAACCAACAATATTAAGTTTACTTGATCATAAATTATGTGACTTTCTTTATGTATAAATGATGTTGTAGTAAAAATAAATAAATAAATGGGAAAATGCACAAGTACCCCCATAGACTATGACCGAAATCTCAGAGACACACTTAAACTTAACTAGGGTTCTATTACCCCCTAACTAATTTAAAATGGAATAAATACACCACAAACGCTGACATGGCATAGAGAGTGTGCACACTCTCTTGAAGGCAGGTAATCAGTGCATAAATTGGACACATGTACGTCATTTTTTGATAGATGACTTTATAATTAGTTAGTACACATATTTATTGATATTAAAACTTATATATATTTAATTATTTTATTTCATCCTTTGTAAAAATATTTATTTTAATTTCTTTCTCACTTTAATTTTTTTAAAATTAATTTATTATCTTTTCACTTTTAATTATTTTTAAAAAAGTAAGTGTATTTTTTTAAAAAAATAATTTAAAAGTGTCCTTTAATTTTAACGTTTTAAATTTTTTATGTTTTATTTTATTTTCCTCACTTATTTCGATACCCATTCAAAATTAACTTATTTTAAGTACAAGATATTTGGAATTAAATTTGAAATTAAATCAAAATGAAAGACAAAGAAAATAAAATCAATAGAAAAATAAAAGAGAAAAAACAATGAATGAAGGTAAAAAAAAGTTTCGATACAAGGTAAAAAAATGTGTATTAACTTAATTTGAAGATTGTAAGAACTTTACTCCTATCAACGTAACTCAGTTGGGACACTACTCGATAGTCTAGGCATCAACTGTGGACATTTTTTGCATAAGGATGAAATCTTCCTTCAAATTTTTTGTCTACTAAAGGAAAGGACGATAAAAACACATCTTAACAACTTTATGGTCAATCAACAGGTTGGGGTCTAGCCTAACCGCCCACCATTCATGGTGGTCTTAATAAAAAAAATATGTCTAACACTTCGTTAATTTGAAAATGACAAATACAAACTCAGTTGTTTAGACCACGAAAAAAATTGTGAATCCAATACAGGAGTACTTAATGATTACTCTAATTCTATGTCATAGAAAGTAATTTCACAAGTGTGAAAAGCTAGGAAATCCTCTAGCATTTTTCACTTTGCCAAGTGGAACTCAGCATGATTCTCTCATTTCTCCTGCTCCTCAAACTGATCCATATCTCTTTAAGGTGTGCAAATATCATTATCTATTTTCTGCTGACTCCTAACAATATTCTCGTGTGGACATTGCTTGGACCAGGTTCTGTTTTAACTGAGCCACAAGTTTATGGAAGGGACAAAGAGGAAGATGAGCTAGTGAAAATCCTGATAAACAATGTTAGTAATGCCCAAGAGCTTTCAGTCCTCCCAATAATTGGTATGGGGGGATTAGGAAAGACGACTCTTGCCCAAATGGTCTTCAATGATCAGAGAGTTACTGAGCATTTTAATCCCAAAATATGGATTTATGTCTCAGATGATTTTGATGAGAGGAGGTTGATAAAGACAATTATAGGAAATATTGAAAGAAGTTCTCTTGATGTCGAGGACTTGGCTTCATTTCAGAAGAAGCTTCAGGAGTTGTTGAATGGAAAAAGATACTTGCTTGTCTTAGATGATGTTTGGAATGAAGATCAACAGAAGTGGACTAATTTAAGAGCAGTGTTGAAGGTTGGAGCAAGTGGTGCTTCTGTTCTAACCACTACTCGTCTTGAAAAGGTTGGATCAATTATGGGAACATTGCAACCAAATGAATTGTCAAATCTGTCTCAAGAAGATTGTTGGTTGTTGTTCATACAACGTGCATTTGGACACCAAGAAGAAATAAGTCCTAACCTTGTGGCTATCGGAAAGGAGATTGTAAAAAAATGTGGTGGTGTGCCTCTAGCAGCCAAGACTCTTGGAGGTCTTTTGCGCTTCAAGAGAGAAGAAAGAGAATGGGAACATGTGAGAGATAGCGAGATTTGGAATTTACCTCAAGATGAAAGTTCTATTCTGCCTGCCCTGAGGCTGAGTTATCATCATCTTCCACTTGATTTGAGACAATGCTTTGTGTATTGTGCGGTGTTCCCAAAGGACACCAAAATGGAAAAAGAAAATCTAATCTCTCTCTGGATGGCACACGGTTTTCTTTTATCAAAAGGAAACATGGAGCTAGAGGATGTGGGTAATGAAGTATGGAAAGAATTATACTTGAGGTCTTTCTTCCAAGAGATTGAAGTAAAATATGGTAAAACTTATTTCAAGATGCATGATCTCATCCATGATTTGGCTACATCTCTGTTTTCGGCAACTGCATCAAGCAGCAATATCCGAGAAATAAAGGTAGAAAATAATGTCTCACATATGATCTCCATTGGTTTCGCTGAAGTGGTGTCTGCTTACTCTCCTTCACTCTTGCAAAAGTTTGTCTCGTTGAGGGTGCTTAATCTAAGGTACTTACAACTTGAGAAGTTACCGTCTTCCATTGGAGATCTAGTACATTTAAGATATCTGGACTTGTTTAAAAATGACATGCGTAGTCTTCCAAAGCAGTTATGCAAGCTTCAAAATCTGCAGACTCTTGATCTACAGTATTGCTCCTCACTTTGTTGTTTGCCAAAACAAACAAGTAAACTTGGTAGTCTCCGAAATCTTTTACTTGATAATTGTTATGAATTGACTTGTATGCCAGCAAGGATAGGATCTTTGACATGCCTTAAGACTCTAGATTGCTTTGTTGTGGGCGAGAGGAAAGGTTATCAACTTGGTGAACTAGGAAACCTGAATCTCTATGGCTCAACTCAAATCAAACATCTTGAGAGACTAAAGAATGATAAGGATGCAAAAGAAGTTAATTTATCTGCAAAAGGGAATCTGCAGTCTTTAATCATGAATTGGGATTATTATGAACCACATAGATATGAATCAGAAGAAGCTAAAGTGCTTGAAGCCCTGAAACCACACCCCAATCTGACTTCTTTAACAATCAGTGGCTTCAGAGGATTACGTCTCCCAGACTGGATGAATCACTCAGTTTTGAAAAATGTCGTCTCTATTGTAATTAGAGGTTGTAAAAACTGCTCATGCTTACCACCCTTTGGTGAGCTGCCTTGTCTAGAAAGTCTAGAGTTATTCACGGGGTCTGTAGAGGTGGAGTATATTGAAGAGGATGATGTTCATTCTGGAAGGTTTCCATCTCTGAGAAAACTTATTAAAGGCAAATTTCATAATTTGAAAGGATTGCTAAAAAAGGATGGAGAAGAGCAGTTCCCTGTGCTTGAAGAGATGAAAATTTTGGATTGCCCTATGTTTGTTTTTCCTACCCTTTCTTCTGTCAAGAAATTGGAATTTGTGTGGGAGGCAGATGCAACAAGTTTGAGGTCCATATCTAATCTTAGGGCTCTTACCTCCCTCCACATCAGCAGTGAAGAAGCTACTTCACTCCCAGAAGAGATGTTCAAAAACCTTGCAAATCTCAAAGACTTGACAATCTCTTACTTCAACAATCTCAAAGAGCTGCCTACCAGCCTGGCTAGTCTCAATGCTTTAAAGAGTCTGAAAATTGATTGCTGTGGAGCACTAGAGAGTCTCCCCGAGGAAGGGGTGAAAGGTTTAACTTCACTCACAGAGTTATCTCTCCAGTACTGTGAGATGCTAAAATGTTTACCGGAGGGATTGCAGCACCTAACAGCCCTCACAAGTTTATCAATTTGGGAATGTCCAGAAGTGGTAAAGCGATGTGAGAAGGGGATAGGAGAGGACTGGCACAAAATTGCTCACATTCCGTTTCTGCAAATTAATAACCTCAGAAGGGTTGTTTGTTTGTGAGTCTCTCATTGGATGTAATTTTCTTTTGGAAACAAATCAACAATCTATTTGTATTATACGCTTACTTATTTGTAATTGTTTCTTTGTTTGTAAATTGTGTGTCTCTCGGCCATTGGATGTAATTTTCTGATTTTATTTTGTAAACAACTCATTGATTATAAGATCCATTTGTATTATACTTGTAATTATTGGCTAACAGTAATGTTGTTGATTATCACAAGGAGAAAACACCAAATCACATAGGCCAACTCATAATTTATTTATTCTTAGTTTTATATATATACTAGATCCACCGCACTTGCACGTGTATACCTAGTCTTGAGATTCATATACTCGGAAAATTGTTTCCATGCTATATTTTACCACTCTATTGAATATACAGTAGTGGTCTAATTTAGCCTTTTTTTGTAGACTAGTTATGGGCATGATGTGCGTTCCACATGTGTCCCATGTTAATTTATATAGATTCGCTAGAATTAATTATAAAAAGTAATTTCTAATAGAACCAAATTTATCATCTAACACATTTTCAAAGCATTAAATTTAATAAAGTCAAAGGATAATATAGTAAAATTACCCATATTATTATTGTTTCTCAAGGGGTGTGTCAAGTCAATAGTGGACAATTATTGTTGGATAGAGGGAGTATAAAGAATAATTAATATAATTATCTTATTTCAACCAAAAAAATTATGAGAATAAGTTATATTTTTATTTTTCTCTCAAAGAAAATCGTCAAGATGAAATAAATTATTATATGATATCATTGCTTATTCTTTTGCATACGCAACAATTTGTTTTTATCACTTTTCTTTTCTTGCTTGAAATGTATTTAGAAGTTTTATTTTTTATTTTTATTACTTTGTGAATATAATAATGTAGGCTATTTTTTTATATGTCGTAGCTACATAATTATGAAAATTTATGTCTATGTATTATTCAATTGCGGTCTTTGAGCTTGTAATATGACATGTCTCTTATGCAATCAAGCTATTTATCTTTTTTTCTAATTTTTGTGATTTTTACCCCTTATATTTCTCTGTTATTTATTTATTTAAATAAAATTAATGCATAACGATTAATGTATTTAATGTCCTGATAATATTATATATTAAAGTTATGATAACTCATGTCTCTTATCTTCTTTATAACTTATACTCTTAAATATTATTGATAACTCATGTTTGTTTCATTTTATAATTTTTAACAATATTTCTTTAATGTGTAAATAGTAAACAAATGTGATAATAAAGACGCAACGTAGAAGCTCAAAAACTTTTTTTAATTCCAAAATTAGTGTTTTCAAAAAAAGTCAAGGATTTTATTTTATTATTAATAAAAGGCCATTAGACGGAGACACTCTGTCTAATGGTATAAATTCGTAAAATAAAAGATGAAATTTAAACAAAAGATCTTATTTTCAAGTTAATCATAGATTGTTGTTTCAAAATATGACTTCTTATTTCATTTACTTCGTCATTTATGCACTCTAAATTGTTTGTTCTACCATAGTGAATAAGATATATATGAGTTAATTCGATATCAGTTTAGCGGTTATCAATTTGTTTTTGGGCTAAATTAATAACAGCTTCACATATGAATTTGTATTTTAGCCTGCTGTAAGTACTAAAAGAAATGAATATTCAACTACCACACAAGAGAAATGGAGCTGGTGGGCAATCAATAACGGTAATAAAAGACACGGAATGAGCTAGCTAGGCCTAGCAGTACTGCAGAAAGCTGTGTCTTATGGTTCTGTGGAAGACTTTGACAGAGAAAGTCTTTGTGGTGGGCAACAATGAAAGACATGACACCATGGCCATGTGCAGTAGTTACCGTCAAATGCACTCACACATAATACATAAGCGTGTATTATGTCACATAGGGCGCACGTGTCTACATCTTCCAAAGCAGTTATGCAAGCTTCGAAATCTGCAGACTCTTGATCTACAGTATTGCCAGTCACTTTGTTGTTTGCCAAAACAAACAAGTAAACTTGGTAGTCTCAGAGATCGTTTACTTGATAATTGTTATGAATTGACTTGTATGCCAGCAAGGATAGGATCTTTGACATGCCTTAAGACTCTAGGTCGCTTTGTTGTGGGCGAGAGGGAAGGTTATCAACTTGGTGAACTGGGAAACCTGAATCTCTATGGCTCAATTGAAATCAAACATCTTGAGAGAGTGAAGAATGATAAGGATGCAAAAGAAGCCGATTTATCTGCAACAGGGAATCTGCACTCTTTAATCGTGAATTGGAGTTGGAAAGGACCGCATAGATATGAATCAGAAGAAGTTAAAGTGTTTGAAGCCCTCAAACCACACCCCAATCTGACTTCTTTAGAAATCAGTAGTTTCAGAGGATTCCGTCTTCCAGAGTGGATGAATCACTTAATTTTGAAAAATGTTGTCTCTATTGTTATTAATTACTGCAGAAACTGCTCGTGCTTACCACCCTTAGGTGATCTGCCTTGTCTAGAAAGTTTTCAGTTATTGGAGGTGGAGTATGTTGATGTTCATTCTGCAAGGTTTCCTTCTCTGAGAAAACTTATTATAGGCGAATTTCGTAATCTGAAAGGATTGCTGAAAAAGGAAGGAGCAATTCCCTGTGCTTGAACAGATGAATATTATCACGTGCCCTATGTTAGAATTTCCGACCCTTATGTCAAAGAATTGACAGTTCATGGGTGCAACAAGTTTCAGGTCCATATCTAATCTTAAGGCTCTTACTTCCCTCCGCGTTAACAGTAACGAAGCTACTTCACTCCCAGAAGAGATGTTCAAAAGCCTTGCAAATCTCAAGTACTTGAAAATCTCTAACTACTACAATCTCAAAGAGCTGCCTAACAGCCTGGCTAGTCTCAACGCTTTGAAGCATCTGGAAATGGAATGGTGTGGGGCACTAGAGAGTCTCCCAAAGGAAGGGGTGAAAGGTTTAACTTCACTCACACACTTATCTGTTTATGACTGTAAGATGCTAAAATGTTTACCCGATGGATTGCAACACCTAACAGCCCTCACAACTTTAACAATTACTCAATGTCCAATAGTGTTCAAGCAGTGTGAGAAGGGAATAGGAGAAGACTGGCACAAAATTTCTCACATTCCCAATAGGGATATTGGTAACTATTACGATTAGTATTTCTAATTGGTTCAAGGGTTGTTTGATTGTGAGTCTCTCATTGGATGTAATTTACTTTTGGAAACAAATGAATAATCTATTTGTATTATACGCTTTGAGAATCTATTATTGTTTGTAAATTGTCAGTCTCTCTGGTTCCTGCCATTGGATGTAATTTTCTGATTTACTTTTGGAAGCAAATCAACTATTTGTATTATACTTGTTAATGTTGTGGCACATAAAAAAAATCCAAATCACATCTGCCTACTAAGCACAAAACTATAATGTACAAAGTTGAACTACTAAGCACAACACAAGATTTTCACCGCACTACCAATAAAATTTGTACAGTTACAAGAATGATCTTGAAAGTGGATAGTCGTAAACATCTGACCCTCTTTGCTTCATGTGCAAAACTTCAAATTTAACATTTTTTCCTATGGGCAAGACCGCCCATTTTTAAGGTCATTATAATTATAGTGTAAGCCTTTTCTCCTTTTGAGTTTCAAGATTCCTTGTCTATGCATTAGCACTTGATAGTAAAAACTTTACATTCCTATTAAATAGTCCATAGATGACAACAATATCCAAAAATAATCTTAAAGAATTATAATTTATATATAATAAAATTAATTTTAAAATTTGATGAAAAAGTAGAGAGAAGAAGAAGATGAAGTGAAATGATGTAGTGGGTTCATGTACATAATAAAAACCAATTCTCTTAAATAATCCTCTCATAATTAATGATAAATTTTGTTTTGTTTTATTTTACAAATTGGGGATAGGCAAAGGGGAAATGAGGAGAGGATTACAATGTGAGAAATCGAACTCTCACCAACAAGGTGGGAGTTCCAGTAGCCAACCAACTGAGCTATTAAGATTCCCCTAACTAATGATAATTGTGATTCATTTAGCATAAAAATTTTCATTGCACCACTAGAAAATTGGTTGCAAAAACTCAATGTTGCTACATATGAAGTCGATGAAATCTTGGATGAATATAAAACTAAGGCCACACGATTCTTGCAGTCTGAATATGGTCGTTATCATCCAAAGGCTATCCCTTTCCGTCACAAGGTTGGGAAAAGGATGGACCAAGTGATGAAAAAACTGAATGCAATTGCTGAGGTAAGAAAGAATTTTCATTTGCAAGAAAAGATTATAGAGAGACAAGCTGCTAGACGGGAAACAGGTACCCATCTTAAATTAGTAGTATTACAACATAGTTTATATTCATTTTTTTTGGCAATGATCAAATTATGTTAAGGGTCAAATATACTCATGTACTATTGGAAATAGTTTAAATATACCTCTCGTTATACTTTCAGTGCAAACATACTCCTCCCATATACTTTGGAACAAATGTTCCCTTAAATTTTGACGAAAAGACACCTGACAAGTTCAGAATCAAATTATCCACCCTCAATTTTAAAGATCTGATTTCTTTAGGAAACCCACCCATTTAACTCATCCCCGACTCATTTCCTCCGCTATGAGTTCTTTTCTTTACATATAAACATAGAAGACTCAACCCGTTTTGCTTTTCTTAACGAAGCAGCTCAGAGAAAAGAGGTTTTCTTCTGTTCTGTTTCTCTATGGGCTGCATTTGGGTCTTAATCCAATAATAGGCATGTTTAACAAATTAACATTATGTTCTCGATGACGATAGTCTTTCTAGACAATTGAGTGTAAATTTTGTTTTATGGAAGAAAAAGAAATGATTAGGCTGGATTTTTTTCAGAGTGGAATATAGGGGGATAAAGTTGGAGCATAGAGTTCCATCGTTTATTTCTTTCCTTAAAGTAACAAGTTCAACAAGATGATATCAAGGTACGTTAATGGAAAATTATCAGAAACGTCTAAACTACAAAAATGGAATAGAAACTTAAATCAATTGTGACAATTTCATCCTCTAATAAAAGGGTCGGGTATATTTGGACTGAAAGTAAAACAGCAGGGTATATTTAGACTAAAAGTATAACGACAAGTATATTTGATCATTTTCTGTATCAAATTCATGTGGATTTTGGGGTGAAGGGAAGTTTCAAAGTTTTCAACCTGCTCCTCAGCTCAGACATGTCTCTTTATTGTGCAAAATCATTCTCTATTTAACTATTTACTGCCGACTCCTAATGAGCTTGAATGTAACAATTTTCTCATCTGGACATTGCTTGCACCAGGTTCTGAGTTAACTGAACCACAAGTTTATGGAAGGGACAAAGAAAAAGATGAAATAGTGAAAATCCTAATAAATAATGTTAGTGATGCCCAAGAACTCTCAGTCCTCCCAATAAAGGTATGGGGGGACTAGGAAAGATGACTCTTTCCCAAATGGTCTTCAATGATCAGAGAGTAACTGAGCATTTCTATCCCAAAATATGGATTTGTGTCTCAGATGATTTTGATGAGAAGAGATTGATAAAGGCAATCGTAGAATCTATTGAAGGGAATTCGCTCAGTGACATGGACTTGGCTCTACTTCAAAAGAAGCTTCAAGAGTTGCTGAATGGAAAAAGATACTTGCTTGTCTTAGATGATGTTTGGAATGAAGATCAACAGAAGTGGGCTAATTTAAGAGCAGTCTTGCAGGTTGGAGCAAGTGGTGCTTCTGTTCTAACTACTACTCGTCTTGAAAAGGTTGGATCAATTATGGGAACTTTGCAATCATATGAATTGTCTAATCTGTCTCAAGAAGATTGTTGGTTTTTGTTCATGCAACGTGCATTTGGACAACAAGAATAAATAAATCCTAACCTTGTGGCTATCGGAAAGGAGATTGTGAAAAAATGTGGTGGTGTGCCTCTAGCAGCCAAGACTCTTGGAGGTATTTTGCGCTTTAAGAGAGAAGAAAGAGAATGGGAACATGTGAGAGACAATGAGATTTGGAATTTGCCTCAAGATGAAAGTTCTATTCTGCCTGCCCTGAGACTTAGTTACCATCATCTTCCACTTGATTTGAGACAATGCTTTGTGTATTGTGCGGTGTTCCCAAAGGACACCGAAATGGAAAAGGAAAGTCTAATCGCTTTCTCGATGACACACGGTTTTCTTTTATCAAAAGGAAATTTGGAGCTAGAGGATGTAGGTCATGAAGTATGGAATGAATTATACTTGAGGTCTTTCTTCCAAGAGATTGAAGTTGAATCTGCTAAAACTTATTTCAAGATGCATGATATCATCCAGGATTTGGCAACATCTCTATTTTCAGCAAACACATCAAGCAGCAATAACTGTGAAATAAATAATCTAAAAGATTACCCACATATGATGTCCATTGGTTTTTGTTAGAATGTATGTGTCCACCAGTGATCACAGAACCTGGTCCCTCAACAGAATAAAAGTGCGGAAAATAAATAAATCAGAGTAGATCAGGCACAAGGATTTTACGTGGAAACCCTCTTGCTCAAGGGCGGTGAAACCACGACCTGTACTCACAGGATTTCAACCCAAACTCCATTTCACTCAAAACGGAGCAATGCTTCAGATTACAAACTCTTGCAACCTAGGAACTAAAACTCTTTAATCCCCTCCCCCTTACTGTAGCAACTCTACTACAAGCAAAAGAACAAAGCAATAACTCTATTGCCCACTAAACCAACTAACTCTAGTTGATCTAGACTTCAAGAACCCAACAAGGCTAACTCTAGCCACCAACTCAAATCCCACGATAAGAGAAGAACAAGCAGCAACTCTGCTGCACCAACACATCAACTAACTCTAGTTGACACTCCTAGGCAACTCTACCCAAGAGAACATCAAAACAATGATGTAAAGAGACTTGACTAAAACATAGATGATTCGACTAACTAACTCTAGTTAATCCGACTCAAACTAAGACTTAGACAAGCAAATGATCTACTATCCTTTATAACTTATGAGTAGATTTAATTACAATGTAAGAACACAAGACACAAAGCTCAAAAATACAACAAAAACGCTTCAGCAGTCTATCAGGTCCCTTGTTGATAATGAGTAGTGTTCTTCCTTCAAGATGACTTTTTCTTTGTGAGCTTGTGAATTTTCAGAATTCACAACTTTGTTTGCCAAAACTTGGTTGTGTCTTTGGAGAAGAAACTAATATAAAATGGACACAAACCCTAGGAGCAACGCCATTGGTTGGGAGTCTGCTGTTCTGAAAAGGCGTGCACCAACCACATCACTTTTGACAGCTTTCAGACAGCTGTCTTCCACCTTTTCACGAATGCAGAGTCTAACCTCGACCTGGTCCCTTGTTAGATCTGGAAGTTTGTTAAATCATCAAAACTTCAAATCAGCTTAAAATAGTCATGCATTCTAGTCTTCCACCATCCATAGTATTGTCCATTAAAACGAGGAGGGCGTGTAGTTGATTGTCCTTCTTCCAAATTAGGTGGAGCAGCCATTTTTACACAGAATACTCTCTTGGTGTTAACCAGATAGAGAGCCCAAGCTCTGATACCAATTGTTAGAATGTATGCGTCCACCAGTGATCATAGGACCTGGTCCCTCAGCAGAATAAAAGTGCGGAAAATAAATAAATTAGAGTAGATCAGGCACAAGGATTTTACGTGGAAACCCCCTTGCTCAAGGGCGGTGAAAACCACGACCTGTACTCACAGGATTTCAACCCAAACTCCATTTCACTCAAAACGGAGCAAAACTTCAGATTACAAACTCTTGCAACCTAGGAACTAAAACTCTTTAATCCCTTCCCCCTTACTGTAGCAACTCTACTACAAGCAAAAGAACAAAGCAATAACTCTATTGCCCACTAAACCAACTAGCTCTAGTTGATCTATGGAGATGAATAGAAGAAGAGAACTCGAAAATACAATCAATGGAGATGAATAGAAGAAGAGAAAAGAAGAGAGAAGAAGAGAGAAAAGTAAATTGTATATTTCATATGCTGAATGTAACTGATGATTACAATGTCTATTTATGAAGAATACATTTTCACTGACTTATTCTATCTAACAGATTCAGATACAACTGACAATCTAACTAACTTCCAGTACACTGGTCAACTAACTTGTAATTCCCTAATTATTGCAACAGAAAGAAAAATATTAAAAGGTTAGTGCAAAGAATACAAGGCCTCTGATTTAGCTGGATCACAGTAAAATCCTTTAAATTCTTATACGTCACCTGCGTTAAACGGCAGCTGTGACTTGACAGTTGAGAAGTTGCTGCTAGGTTTGGGACTGTGCAACAACCCAGATGACCACTTGTACTTCTGCTCCACTGCACCCCGCACAACAGCTACAATAAAAAAGTCCTTTTAAGTTCATCAAAACAACATAAAACCCAAGTTCCTTACTTGTAATATAGAAGACAGTACAAACCAGAAGGAGGAGTCTTAGCAACAGCAGCCTTGGTGCGTAGTGATGGAGATACGTAAAAGCAACTCTGCCACATCACAAATGATATCATCTAATTTAATAGAGAGACAGACACTGACATTAAGTTAAAAAAAGGGAAGGAGTTGTCCACCTGGAAGAAAGGATACTGAAGAGGATCGATTGCCATCGGCTTCTTCATCCCATGAACAAAGAGACTGCAGCAAGTAACAGAAAAAAGATGACAAGCTATCAGATATTCCATTCCCTTTTAGGTGTATTCAGAAAGTGAAGATGTTGCGAACAATTAAGAAAGTGATACGAATGTTTTTAGCTACTTCTTACCGTGATTAGACTAATAGCATTTTCACTGGCAGATGGAGCTAGCAAGGCAAGATCTACAACAGCAACCTGCCAAATAAAACCAGGGAAGGTGTCAACCCCACATTCAAAAGAAATCATTTTGCTAGTTAGTATCATTTTTTTTCCGTCAGGAAAAGGACCTCCTTTTCAATAGTTGAAAGGCTAAGAACTGAATTCAAAAGTAAAAAAGAAGACGGGGGGAAGCTAATCTGAAAATCCTTTAAGAATAGCAATTCAATTAAAGAATCCCGGAACAACAGATAGCTTCATATCAAGGAAGAGCTATGTTACCTGCGGAAATTGGTAGTTAATAGCACTAGCAAGTTCAAGTCCCTGAGCCCAGTCCCTCTTGGTTGGGGTCCCTATAACACTGCATATTTTGTAGATCTCATCTGCTTCACTGCACCCAAAGAAGAGATGCATACAGCCGACTGTCATCAGACGTAAATGGATTGCAAATGACATTCCAATCCACCATCCCTCCCTATCCTCTTCTATATACATTTCTATGCAGGTCGCAGAGAAATCAATATTTATAACCACAGATGCATACCTTGAACCCGGAAACAGAGTGTTATTTTAAGCTGATTTGAACTTTTGATGATTTAATAAACTTCCAGATCTAACAAGGTACCAGGTCGAGGTTAGACTCTGCATTCGTGAAAAGGTGGAAGATAGCTGTCTGAAAGCTGTCAAAAGTGATGTGGTTGGTGCACGCCTTTTCAGAACAGCAGGCTCCCAACCAATGTCGTTGCTCCTAGGGTTTGTGTCCATTTTATATAAGCTTCTTCTCCAAAAACACAACTAAGTTTTGGCAAACAAAGTGTGAATTTCTGAAAATTCACAAGCTTACAAAGTAAAGGCCATCTTCAAGGAAGAACACTGCTCATATTCAACAAAGGACCTGGTGGAGTGCTGAAGCGTTTTGTTGTTGTATTTTGAGCTTTGTGTCTTGTGTTTTTACATTGTAAATCAACTCCTAAGTTATAAAGGATAGTAGATCATTTGCTTGTCTAAGTCTTAGTTTGAGTTAGATTAACAAGAGTTAGTTAGTCGAATCATCTATGTTTTAGTCAAGTCTCTTTACATCATTGTTTTGATGTTCTCTTGGGTAGAGTTGCCTAGGAGAGTCAACTAGAGTTAGTTGATGTGTGGGTGCAGCAGAGTTGCTGCTTGTTTCTTCTCTCATCGTTGGATCTGAGTTGGTGGCTAGAGTTAGCCTTGTTGGGTTCTTGAAGTCTAGATCAACTAGAGCTAGTTGGTTTAGTGGGCAATAGAGTTATTGCTTTGTTCTTTTGCTTGTAGTAGAGTTGCTACAGTAAGGGGGAAGGGATTAAAGAGTTTTAGTTCCTAGGTTGCAAGAGTTTGAAATCTGAAGCTTTGCTCCGTTTTGAGGGAAATGGAGTTTGGGTTGAAATCCTGTGAGTACATGTCATGGTTTTCACCGCCCTTGAGCAAGGGGGTTCTACTCTGATTTATTTATTTTCCGCACTTTTATTCTGCTGAGGGACCAGGTCCTATGATCACTGGTGGACGCATACATTCTAACAGTTTCACTGAAGTGGTGTCTTCTTACTCTCCTTCGCTCTTGCAAAAGTTTGTCTCATTGAGGGTGCTTAATCTAAGTAAATTAGAACTTAAGCAGTTACCATTTTCCATTGGAGATCTAGTACATTTAAAATACCAGGACTTGTCTGACAATAAAATTTGGTAGTCTTCCAAAGAGATTATGCAAGCTTCAAAATCTGCAGACTCTTGATCTACATGATTGTCCCTCACTTTCTTGTTTGCCAAAACAAACAAGTAAACTTGTTAGTCTCCGAAATCTTTTACTTCATGGCTGTTCATTGACGTCAACACCACCAAGGATAGGATTGTTGACATGCCTTAAGTCTCTAGGTTGCTTTGTTATTGGCAAGAGAAAAGGTTATCAACTTGGTGAACTAAAAAACCTAAATCGCTATGGCTCAATTTTAATCACAAAACTTGAGAGAGTGAAGAAAGATAGAGATGCAAAAGAAGCTAATTTATCTGCTAAAGCAAATCTGCACTCTTTATGCCTGAGTTGGTATTTTGATGGACCATATAGATATGAATCAGAAGTTTTTGAAGCTGTCAAACCACACCCCAATCTGAAATATTTAGAAATCATTGGCTTCGGAAGAATCCGTCTCTCAGACTGGATGAATCAATCAGTTTTGAAAAATGTTGTCTCTATTGTAATTAGAGGTTGTGAAAACTGCTCGTGCTTACCACCCTTTGGTGAGCTGCCTAGTCTAGAAAGTCTAGAGTTATACACGGGGTCTGCGGAGGTGGAGTATGTTGAAGAGGATGATGTTCATCCTGGAAGGTTTCCATCCTTGAGGAAACTTGTTATACGGGACTTTGGTAATCTGAAAGGATTGGTGAAAAAGGAAGGAGAACAGCAATTCCCCTGTGCTTAAAGAGATGGAGATTTGCCGTTGCCCTATTCCGACCCTTTCTTCTAATCTTAGGGCTCTTACTTCCCTCCACATCAGTGATAACAAAGAAGCTACTTCATTCCCAGAAGAGATGTTCAAAAGCCTTGCAAATCTCAAATACTTGAAAATCTCTGAGTTCAAGAATCTCAAAGAGCTGCCTACTCGCCTGGCTAGTCTCAATGCTTTGCAGAGTCTGACGATTAACTATTGTGACGCACTAGAGAGTCTCCCCCAGGAAGGGGTGAAAGGTTTAACTTCACTCACAGATTTATCTGTTGAACACCGTAAGATGCTAAAATGTTTACCCGAGGGATTGCAGCACCTAACAGCAATCACAACATTAATAATTAGTGAATGTCCACAAGTGGAAAAGCGGTGTGAGAAGGGAATAGGAGAAGACTGGCACAAAATTGCTCACATTCCGTATCTGAATATATATTAGTGAGTTATTTGTTAATTGTTTTTCTGTTTGTGAGTCTCACATTGGATGTAATTATCTTTTGGAAACAAATCAATTGTCAGTTTATCTGGTTCAAACCACTCCTCTCGAGGTCTAGATTCAATCTCTCCTTCTCTTTTTATCTTGGTTGTTGAACTTCTTTTCAGATCCTTGTACAACCTTACCGATAATGACAAGTTCGTTTCCTTTTCCATAAACAACAAAGGGACTCAGATTAACCATTTAAACTATGCTGATGACATTGTTATATTCCACAATAGTAAAATCAAATTTGTCAAATTGACGATGAAACAATTAGCAAATATGATGCATGTGTAGGGATGCCACATAGGACGCATGTGTTTATTTGTTCAATTTTATGCAAAGTTTAAGTGTCTACTTGCAGAGGCGGATCCAGAATTTGAAGGTTGTGGGTGTCACTACATTTAATATAAGACATTGAATTTGGGCATACATTCATCCAGTTCAATCCATTTTGGGTTAATTTGGGTTGATTTACGAATTTTTTGGTACGTAAATAAATATACAATTATCTAAAGTGGGTCCATTCCAAATGTGTATATCAGTTGAGCAAATGTGCCAGGTTTTGCCTTAATGTGTTATAATTGTCTTCTTTGACTAGTGTTTCCATTGGTATTAATATACACTTTCTCACTCATTTTCCTAAAATCACGATAGTAATTAACTACGCCTCAGTTCCAATCTATTTAGTTCTATGGTATGCTATATATAGCTTCAAGCAATGTTTATTGTGAATATACGTATATATCTTATCCAGCTTTAATTAATTGCGGAAGTGGAAAAGATAAACTATCAACGAGGGAGAACAGGGGAGTGACCGAGTGAGTACTTGTTGTCACGGAAGAAAGAGAAGAGAGTTCGAGCCTAATTTTGATAAACAAGTGCTTAAGAGCACTTTTTTGTTTTACCCAAACAATTCAAAAGTGCTTAAAAACACTTAAACAAGTCAATCCAAACAAGTTCATAAAATCAAAACAAAGAAGGGAAATAAGAAATGAGAAAAGAGATTCTTTAGTCAAGTATTATTGCCAAAAAAAGACAAGAATAATTATAGTGGCCTGAATAAATTTCGCAAATCAATCTATAAAAGATTGAGAGTGAGAAATTGACAAGATAAAAAGGCAGTGTTTTTTTTTTGAAAAACTTTTTTGTGGAAAGATTATCCCAAAGTAAAAGAGATGCCAAAAAAAAAATGTTTGAAATCAAAAGCAACAGTTAGTTATTGGATTGAAAAACAAAACCAAATAATTGAGAGACATGGAGGTCCCATGGACGAATAATTGAGTTTGTAATTATTACAACTCCATCAACTTAAGCTTTGTGCTTCTTACTTTCAGCTGTCCGTAAAATCCACTTATGCTCCGTAAGTGATTCGATCGGGACTTGACTGTTTGAGAGTGCTTCACTAAAATGACCATAACTTCTTGATCTAGAGTCAAATTAAATAATAGTTGGATGGTTAACAAGGGCTTTACTTTGATATATTATGGTCCACGTAATTCTTCATAGTCTAAGAGATATGCTTGTTTGAATTTGACACTTGTATAAACTTATACGAAAACTTAATCGGTAGAGAAGCTTTCAACTTAACTTTGTGTTAGAGTTCCTTTATTATGACCTTAATTCTCATTCAATACACATTGCGCTCTTAAGCATTGTAAACATTTTTATACAGCAAAACATTAATTTAGGTAACACCACGAAATTTACACATTCAATAAATTGGACTAATTGAGAAATTGGCATGATAAAAAGTGACGTTCTTTTGAAAAAAATTCTGCAGATAAAGCTAAATGATGAATATTGAATTGAAAAACAAAGTGTGCTTCTTACTTTTATTGGCAGAGGTGAAAGACAAACCAACCCCACAAGAAAAGACAGATATGAAACTAGCTAGCAGTTTCCATGAATATGCATACCAATTACCAAGTTAAATCTTTTATTTTTTAAAAATGTAAACGTCAAAAATATATCTAAAATATCTTAGTTTTCGAGTTTTATATAACTATTACACGTGCAAGTTTCCTACTGAAGTATCACCAACTACCTCAACGCTTAGCCCATCAGCCCAACGTTTATTATACGTACTTCGTTTAAAAAAAAATCATACATTTATTTTTTACCCATTAACCTTGTGCTAACAGATATTGAATTAAAAAAACAGAGTTTGATTCTCAAAAATCAAATAAAAGACTATTCCAACAACCACCTATATTTCAAGTCCACGCCCCCTGCATCAAGTCAAGCTTTGTATTTCATTCCAACAACCACCTATATTTACAGATTCATTGTTTACAATTCTATAATCTAGACTCCCTCCACATATCTGATATTCGTAATAGTGAATTCAACATATGGCTGAAGCTTTAGTTAAAGTTCTAATAGACAATCTTACTTCTTTCCTCAAAGGGGAACTTGTATTGCTTTTCGGTTTTCATAATGAATTCCAAAGGCTTTCAAGCATGTTCTCTACAATCCAAGCCGTCCTTGAAGATGCTCAGGGAATCTGCAAAAGGGAATCTGCACTCTTTAAGCATGATTTGGAAAGGACCACATAGATATGAATCAGAAGAAGTTAAAGTGCTTGAAGCCCTCAAACCACACCCCAATCTGACTTCTTTAACAATCAGTGGCTTCAGAGGATTCCGTTTCCCTGAGTGGATGAATCACTCAGTTCTGAAAAATGTTGTCTCTATTACAATTAAGGGTTGCGCAAACTGCTCGAGCTTACCACCCTTTGGGGAGCTGCCTTGTCTAGAAAGTCTAGAGTTATTAATGGGGTCTGCGGAGTATGTTGAAGAGGATGATGTTCATTCTGGATTCCCTACAAGAAGAAGGTTTCCATCTCTGAGAAAACTTTTTATAGGTGAATTTCATAATCTGAAAGGATTGCTGAAAAAGGAAGGAGAAGAGCAATTCCCTGTGCTTGAAGAGATGACGATTTTTTATTGCCATATATTTGTTTATGCGACCCTTTCTTCTAAATTTAGGGCTCTTACTTCCCTCCATATTAGCCATAACAATGAAGCTACTTCACTCCCGGAAGAGATTTTCAAAAGCTTTGCAAATCTCAAATACTTGAAAATCTCTCTCTTTTACTCTCTCAAAGAGCTGCCTAGCAGCCTGGCTTGTCTCAATGCTTTGAAGAGACTGGAAATTCATAGCTGTGGCGCACTAGAGAGTCTCCCAGAGGAAGGGGTGAAAGGTTTAACTTCACTCACAGAGTTATTTGTTTATGACTGTGAGATGCTACAATGTTTACCCGAGGGATTGCAGCACCTAACAGCCCTCACAAGTTTAAAAGTTAGAAGATGTCCAACACTGGCCAAGCGGTGTGAGAAGGGAATAGGAGAAGACTGGCACAAAATTGCTCACATTCCTAATCTGCAAATGGACGATCTGTTTGAATTATGCGCTTTGTAAATGTAAACTCCATTCACTCTACTGTTTTATTGGATATGTAATGTTGGCTAACATGATGTTGATTATCACTTTGGAAAGAAACAAATCAATTTATGTTTTCTTTTTCCAGCAGTCCTACTCGCAGACATACATGAAAAAGTTAAAACAGTGTTAAATGAGTTTGTTTTATTTGTTATTTTGACAAATTAATTATTAAGATTTGTTCTTTATCATACTTGAAACTTATATTTCAAATTTGAGCTTATTTGGAGTAGATTTGAATGTTGAAATTTGAAAAATAATTTATTTATTTATCTTATCACAAAGCCCTGACTAACGAGGCGTTTGTAGAGAACTCAGAAGATTGATTAATTGCCAAACACTAGCCTAACAATGTGCTGTTATTGGTGAACTACTATTTGTGCCCGTCCGACATCATTATCAATTATCATGCACTGTTCTTCTCAAATGAAACTCATACCTAACATTTCTAAGAGTAAAATTTATTTGTTATTATGTTATTATAACAACAGCTTATCCCTATCTCGTGGAGATAGAGAGCCTGTTTCCGAATGATCCTCAGCTCGACTATCGCATATCAAAATAGGTATGAAAAAGGAAAAAGGGAAAAGGCACAAATATGTGATTGAACTTTGAGAAAAGACTCATTTATGTCATATGTTAATAGTTGGCCTCAATTATGTCACTGCCGTTACAGAAGTGGTCCATTCGTGCCATTATTTTTTAACGGTTAGGTTTTATGGTTTTGCAAAACTATTTTGACCATGTGGCCTCTTATTAGAGGTCCATGTCACCAAAATTAAACTGGTCAAAAGTAGTTTAAATATGTCATCGAACTTTGAGAAAATGTTCATCTATGTCATTCTTTAATAATTGGGATCAACCATGCTTTGAAAAGTCTGAAAATTGAATGTTGTGGTGCAGTAGAGAGTCTCCCAGGAAGGGGTGAAAGGTTTAACTTCGCTCACGGAATTGACTGTAAGATGCTAAAATGTTTACCCGATGGATTGCGACACGTAACATCCCTCACAAGTTTAACAATTATCCATTGTCCAACACTGATCAAGCGGTGTGAGATAGAATCTTAAAAGTTGCATATTTCAATGCATTGAATCCCATAGTTTATATGTTATTTTCAATGATAAATGCGTGAAAAGAAGCTGAAGAGACTAATTAATCATTTACAGTATTATATAAAGCCAAGAAGAGTTTTCATTTCCCTTAAGTCCCCCTCTCCATTTTTATGGGCTCTAAAGTTTCATTCATATTTAAAAATACTAATTCATTTCTCTAAGGAGTTCTTTCTCAATTAATATCAAATTTAAAAGCTATTAAAACACGCTATGAACGTTGTTTGATTTGTCAAAGAATTTTCTGCTATAGATATTATTGGATTTGTCAAATAATTTTCTTAGTGCAGAGGAGCATTAGTTTTTTCAGTTGAAGAATATACATATGGCACATATTATTTAATTTACTTTCTAGAGCTTAAAAAATGCAACACAATATTACTTCTGAGGGCAAAAGATCTCTCTCTCTCTATATCATTGGATTTACATGTTTTTTTATTAACGTAGCATATAATGTTTCACTTTTCTCATTTAAATATTGTAGTTGTACTTTAGTTAGTTGTTTTACTTTATACGATTATGTCCGTAGATTGATATACCTTTATTTAGTAAGGGTGGTAATTGTTGATACTCCTATCAAATGAATGATGATTGACGGAGCCATTTTTTTAAGCAAACACAAAAATTAAAGGAAAACTAGAGTATAGATGATCTACCTTTAAGATATTTTATAAAGATAAATAATCTTCCTAATGAGAGTTGACTGAATTTAAAAATAAAATTACAAAGCATGACAGGCTTTAAAATATTAAAGGTGTTATAAATCCATTGAACTAAGTGGATTGTCCATTGAGTTTATCCATAAACTTATACTTATCATGTATGTGTATTCCCTAGGTGATATGAACCTTTTTGGGATAACTATATATCTATTAAATTTGACATTCATCATGATAGCCTTTTGAGTGATTTCTCTACCTATAAATAGAGATATCACTCTCCATTGTAAGACACACTTGAATAAGAAGAAAAGTCTTCTCTTCCATCTACTTATCTTGTCTTCTTATCTTTATCTTTATATTGTTCTGAGGTTAATTTTATAACACGTTATCAGCACGAATATGCTCTAAAAGTTGTAGTACTTTGCAAAAGAGTTGTAGCTGAAACACCTGTGAGCAAGAACAAGTTCTGTGTTTTCTTTTTTTGTTACACATTTATATTTTCAAAAGTTCCTCTTATAATAGTAATTTATTTTAGTATATATGTGTTATATGAAGAGGTAGAACATATTGGTTTGTTTTACTCTAACAATTTTATACATTGGTTTATGATTATACTAACAATTCTTCGTTTCAGAAGAGAATTGAAGAATAAAGAGGTAAATTTTCATGTTGATTTCTAAGTGTTAATTATGAGGAACTTATTAATATTTATAATCACTAGAGGTGAGAAAACTCTTAAGTCTTATTTTGACTGAATTTACTTCTATAATTCTTGATTTTCTTTAAAGGCTCATGGGTGAGTTCTGTTGGTTTTGACTTATATGATATTGGTTGAGGGTAAGACGGTGGATTCAAATCTCATCGCACCAAAAGGGTAAGACATCAGGTTAAAGTCCGGATGCACCAAAATGAAAAATGTTTGAGGGTAAGATGGTAGATTCAAGTTCTATCGCACCAAGAGGGTAAGACATCAATTTGAATTTTGATGCACCATGATGATAAGGTATTGGGTTTGAGTCCCATAGAATTATGACCTAACGCGCCTTACATGGATAGGACATTGAGTTTGAGTCTCAATGCACCATAGTGATGATATAATGATGACTAAGGCTTTGATGAAAAGTCATGAAATTCGTCCCATTGAATTTGCTCCATTCCCTTAAGCGAATGTGGTAGCAGTATATGATAACTTTGAAATTAGCCCAATTGATTTGCTCCATTCTATCATATGAATGTGGTAGCAGTGAATAATAAGTCTAAAAGACAACAAATGATTGAATGTATGAATAAGGGCATGGAAAGACGAAATAATAATAGTTATCATTGTGGTTAAATGAAGAACATTATGGGTTCTCAAAATGATCCTTCAAAGGGTGAAGAAGTTGTTGCCATCTCAAAATGGTCTTTCAAAGGTTGAAAGTAGTTATTGTGATTTGGTATGAAAGGTCATTTGACACTCTATTTTTGTGGACCTAATCTAGTAAATTTTATAAATCCTCCATCAAAATAAAAGAATATAAAGTGGTGGTGCACTTTACCTTTCAAAGTGATGTTGAGGTGTGTCATGTAAATATGTCAAATATAACGGCATGACTCGTATAAATGGTTATGGTCAACTCATGAAGAGATTGTGACTTGTAATAAACATCATGAATGTTTACCCGAGGGATTGCAGCACCTAACAGCCCTCACAAGTTTAAAAGTTAGAAGATGTCCAACACTGGCCAAGCGGTGTGAGAAGGGAATAGGAGAAGACTGGAACAAAATTGCTCACATTCCTAATCTGCAAATGGACGATCTGTTTGAATTATGCGCTTTGTAAATGTAAACTCCATTCACTCTACTGTTTTATTGGATATGTAATGTTGGCTAACATGATGTTGATTATCACTTTGGAAAGAAACAAATTAATTTATGTTTTCTTTTTCCTGCAGTCCTACTCGCAGACATACATGAAAAAGTTAAAACAGTGTTAAATGAGTTTGTTTTATTTGTTATTTTGACAAATTAATTATTAAGATTTGTTCTTTATCATACTTGAAACTTATATTTCAAATTTGAGCTTATTTGGAGTAGATTTGAATGTTGAAATTTGAAAAATAATTTATTTATTTATCTTATCGCAAAGCCCTGATTAACGAGGCGTTTGTAGAGAACTCAGAAGATTGATTAATTGCCAAACACTAGCCTAACAATGTGCTGTTATTGGTGAACTACTATTTGTGCCCGTCCGACATCATTATCAATTATCATGCACTGTTCTTCTCAAATGAGACTCATACCCAACATTTCTAAGAGTGAAATTTATTTGTTATTATGTTATTATAACAACAGCTTATCCCTATCTCGTGGAGATAGAGAGCCTGTTTCCGGATGATCCTCGGCTCGACTATCGCATATCAAAATAGGTATGAAAAAGGAAAAAGGGAAAAGGCACAAATATGCGATTGAACTTTGAGAAAAGATTCATTTATGTCATATGTTAATAGTTGGGCTCAATTATGTCACTGCCGTTACAGAAATGGTCCATTCGTGCCATTATTTTTTAACGGTTAGGTTTTATGGTTTTGCAAAACTATTTTGACCATGTGGCCTCTTATTAGAGGTCCATGTCACCAAAATTAAACTGGTCAAAAGTAGTTTAAATATGTCATCGAACTTTGAGAAAATGTTCATCTATGTCATTCTTTAATAATTGGGATCAACCATGCTTTGAAAAGTCTGAAAATTGAATGTTGTGGTGCAGTAGAGAGTCTCCCAGGAAGGGGTGAAAGGTTTAACTTCGCTCACGGAATTGACTGTAAGATGCTAAAATGTTTACCCGATGGATTGCGACACCTAACATCCCTCACAAGTTTAAAAATTATCCATTGTCCAACACTGATCAAGCGGTGTGAGAAAGGAATAGGAGAAGACTGGCACAAAATTGCTCACATACATAATCTGCATATATATATATATTAGACGTTTTTATGCAGCAAAACATTAATTTTAGGTACCACCCCGAAATTTACCCATTCAATAAGTTGGACTATTTGAGAGATTGACAAGATATAAAAACAGTGTTTTTATTGAAAAACGTTCTGTGGACAAAGCTGAAGACTACCCCTTTGGTGCCAAAAAATGTTTTAAATCAAAACTAAGTGTGATTCTCGAAACCAAATAATTGAGAGAAATGGCCCCATGGGCATGTGCAGTTTCCATCAACTTAAGTTTTGTGGTTCTTACGTTCAACTGTCTAATCCCCAGTCACTGCTTTAGACTTTTCGTCCACTGATGCTCTGTAAGTGGTTCGATCTGGATGTGACTGTTTGACAGTGCTTCACTAAAATGATCATAACTTCTTGCTCCGCACTCAGACAGACGAATGGTTGAAAACTAGACTCAGAGGACTTTAATTTGATAAGTTATGAGCCATGTTACTCTTTATATCTTAGGAGATATGCTTGTCAGAATTTGACCCTTGTATGAACTTATACGAAAACTGAAAAACTTAATCGGTAGAGAAGCTTTCAACTTAACTTTGCGCTAGATTTTCTTTATCATGACCTTAATTCACATTCAATACACTTAAGCTTTGACCTTTACACCTAGGCACAATCAAGTTCACCGAGTTGGGAATTTTGTAAGTGGAACGGTCTAAACCATAGTCCGAAAGTTGGAGGTATTACAGGTTGCAGCACCTAACATGGTTACAAGTAATATCAGGTCTTGTAGAATCAAAACAAAGAAGGAAAAAAACAAAAGAGAAAAGAGACTCTTTAGTCAAGTATGATTGAAAAAAAAAAGAGACAAGAATATTAGTGGCAGAGTGAGAGATAGAAAAGATAAAAAAGCAGTGTTTTTTTTAGAAACTTTTTGTAGACGTAGTTGAAAGATTACCCCACCATAAAAGAGATGCCAAAAAAATGTTTTAAATCAAAACCAACAGTTAGTTATTGGATTGAAAAACAAAGTGTGAATAATTGAGAGACATGGGCCCATGATGGAATAATTGAGTTTGTGCTTCTTACTTTTAGCTGTCCATATTTCATTCCAATATCTAACTTTAGATTCATTGCTTACTCACAACAATTCCTGCAATCTAGACTCCCTCCACATATATCTAATTTTAAGTTCAACATATATGGCTGAAGCTTTCCTTAAAATTCTCCTAGACAATATCACCTCTTTCATCCAAGGGGAAATTGGATTGCTTCTCGGTTTTGAAAATGAGTTTGAAAATATTTCGAGCAGGTTTTCTACAATCCAAGTGGTGCTAGAAGATGCTCAGGAGAAGCAACTAAAGGACAAGGCAATTAAAAACTGGTTACAGAAACTCAATGCTGCTGCGTATAAAGTTGATGACATATTGGACGAATGTAAATATGAGGCAGCAAGACTCAAGCAGTCTCAATTAGGGCGTTGTCATCCAAAGGCTATTGCATACCGTCACAAGATTGGGAAAAGGATAAAAGAGATGATGGAGAAACTAGATGCAATTGCTAAGGAAAGAACGGATTTTCATTTGCACAAAAAGATTATAGAAAGACAAGTTGCTAGACCAGAAACAGGTGCTCATCTTAAATTAGTATACAACAACTTTGTCTATATTCATTTTTTGGCAAT